>JADLZL010006503.1:0-66257 GCA_015844335.1 Chrysopogon serrulatus
CCGCAGCATGGCTCTATCTTATTGATACGTTACAAAAAACTCCACTTGAATCGTCTGATTCCTCTTTACCGAAGAAGCCTGTGCTCGAAATAATCGAGCATGGGCTTTTCTGGTCAAAACGTATCTTGTCTTTATTACTTTATCATGAGTTATTTTCCTTGGTTAACAATACTTGTTGTTTTGCCGATATTTGCAGGTTCATTAATTTTCTTTTTACCTCATAAAGGAAATAAAATCGTTAGGTGGTATACTATAGCTATTTGTTTATTAGAGGTCGTTTCAAATTTTCAAAATTTGAATTTCAAAATCTAAGAGCTCAAAACAAAACTTTGACCTCCCTCAACCCCACCTCACGGTTGTTGCGCACTAGCCCCGTGCCTCGTCGGAACCCCTCCTCAATCCCTGGGCAATGCTCAATGGCAAGCTAACCTCGGCCCTCATCTCACCAATGTGCAAGGTGACAGATGTGAGTCTCCTCTGCCAGGACACTCATCCTCCCAGTGGCCTCATCTGCCTAGCCACTCCTCTCTCTCTCTTGGCTCCTCCACCCCATCACTCCTCTCTATGCACCACCGATCTCGTCCTTTGAGTTCTCCCTAGAGACATGTCAAAAACAGTAAGCTTTTTATCTATGGGATTCTTATGGGAGAAAAATGATTATGTTTCAGAGCATGATTTAATAAGTTGTCCCAAATAAATAGGACCTTACCTTCTCTAAAAAGCGATTACTAGACAGTCTAAGAGGTTTTGCCTTTGTTAACAGTCATTTCCAGAGATGTCCTTAAGAAGCTCACATATCTAAAACATATCTAAAAGTTGATTTGGACTGAATGCCTCTAAAAAAAGGCATTTTTATTATTTTTAGGGGACTTTTTACACTACTACACGATAAAGCTTTTTGGACTGAATGCCTCCGATTTTCTAAAACTACTAGGCATTTTTGGAGATGGTGACATTTTCTGACTATCTCAAATAAAGGGGTTGCTTCTATTGTTAGTTTTTTAGTATTGCATCATCTTTGTCCAAAAAACATGTCGTTCTAATTTTATCTTAATTCAAACCATTTATTTTTTGACTTACTTTATAAATAAGTTTGACAACATTAATCCAAAAAAAATCTAATTTTATCTTATAAATAGACTTACTTTATAAATAAGTTTCAACATTTTTATATAAATTTAATAAAAATTAATGCAGTTTATGACTTATGATAAAACCAATGATATTTTTACGGAGGGAGTAATTACCCTCTACTATACTACTATAATCCTTCCATTTTAGGTTACAAATGCCAAAAGCACACAACAGAGCTGTTTGGTTTTGGTTTGGGACCTGGCTTGGGGAGGGGCACTGGCAGGCAGCTCCAGCCCGAGGCGTTGAAAATCGAGTTATCTGCCTGGCCTAGGCAAGTTCACCACCGGTCTCGCATCGAAACAGGCCCAATGCAACACGCCAACACGCTGGAAAAGAACTCGCGTAAGCTAGGATTAGGGAGAAAAAAAAAACGAGATGAGTTATTGGGTGATGAAATCAATCAAGATTACGTTTCAACTAACATGAGATGCAATTTAATATTGCAACTATACTGACTCCTACTATATCCTGATGATGCTAATCTAGACTTTGGTGGACTCCGGAGATAAGATGGGTTTTATAATGGCAACCTCCTCTCCAACCACTCTGTGCTTTTTTGTCCACATACCAACTTGTTGGAATAATTTTACTGCTAGCTGGAGTAGCTCACTGGACAAGCAAAGTCTGACGATGGGAAAGCAACACTAAACAATGTACCGAGAGTAAGCCAACAAAATAGGCCACTAGTTCCAGTTATTACAGGCTTAGTTTAATCAGGAGTCAGGACCGGGGGGCGTCTAGACTAGACGGCCCCAGGAGCCCTTTAATTAACTACTAATTAATTTGCAGGTTAATTAGTCAAAGAGGGCGATGGGTTTGTTGGTTGTCGATGACCGATACAAAGTACATGGAGGAGCTGGTCTTCCTGTGGGCCACCCTCCGCAGACTATTTTTATGCAGATATAGGTCGATGCGGCTGCCTATATTGCTACGTGTACGCAGGGTGTCTCCATACTACAAGATGCCATGCCACCTTGCCAATATTGGAATGTCACGTTAGCATGCGTGTCGCAATCTTTGGCATGATGATTTATCTGATCCTGGGTGTGTTGTCGCCTTACAGATTCAGATTGAGATAGCTCTGCGCTCTTGAATCTTGACTTTCAGGCTTTTAATTTCAGAGTTCAGACCTTGCAAGTCTCGTGTTCAAGTACTTGGTTTCACACTTAGCAGTAAACATCATTGTGATTGCCAAATTAAGTTAACGGAGATTCTATTATATTTGATTCTTGTATTTTAAAATACAATAGTTTCTCCTGAATTTGATTCTTGCTTTCCTACGTCCCATTCAGTCTAGAAATATTTCTAGTGATCCTGTTCAAGTGAAATGAATTAAATGGTTGCTTTTGAATTGTTCTTCGTCCCTAAAAATATCATTTTTTTTATAAAACTTAGATATGTTTATGATTTTTTAACATAAAACAATGGTTTTCGCCACTCTTTAGGACCTAGGATCCGGCCAAGTGGCCAAACAATTTGAGAAAGCAATTTTGATTCACAAGAAGAAATATTAGTAAAAGGAAACTAAATTTGAAAAGTTTCAAATAGAATCTAGATTTTTACCTGACCTATGAATAGATTCGAAAGAGTACAAATTTAATCAGGCCAGGCGAATAATTCTCAAATTTATGCAAATGATTTCAGATACATAGTTCAACAATTTTGTTTTCATAAAACTTAGTTCATAATCTGTTGGGCAATGGATGTCAATAACTTTGTAACGTGTACAAATTTTACAACTCTCTCTCTCTCTCTCTCTCTCTCTCTCTCTCTCTCTCTCTCCCCTTTTTTTTGTGTAACAAGAGAAAAGTGAATGTCAATTGTCATGAACACCAAATTTGTATCCTACTTCCATCATTTTAAGTTATATAAGATATTTTGATTTTTCTAAATACATAACTTTTGATATGTATTTAGATATACCTTGTTTTAGGCATATACTCCATTCATCCCATAAAAGTGTCATTCTTAGTCAAAGATTTTTAACTTTGATTAAATATTTATAATTAAATATTAATATTTATGGTACATAGCTAGTATCAATGATAGATAATTGAATGTATTTTTATAATAAATTTATTTAAAGATATGAATATTGTTAATATTTTCTATAAACCTAACTAAATTTAAAAAGGTTTGTATTTTTATGGAATGGAACTAAGTAGTATATATGCGAACGCTGAGGTGAATGATTCCACAATATGGATGCGTTCAGATTCTAAGTTTGGACCGAAATGTTCAATCTTGACGCCCCATCATTGTCTCACATGCCTGTTGAGGCTTGTCTTTTGCCTCTCGATGTTACCAACTAGTTTATTGGCCTTGTTTTACATTTTCCACGTAGTAATTACTAATTTACTACTGGATCACCACCAACTTTTGTAGTATATGATTTCCGTGTGAAAGCGAATCAGGTTAGTTGCTTAAACAAGTTGTCTAGTGACTCAGTTGACTCGGGGACAGAACCAAATTGATCGAGAATGAGTTAACGACGTTGACAGCAACGAGCACCGGTACGCGGTAGCAGTAGTACTGTAGTAATAGTGCATTCTGCAAGGTTTACTTTTAAAATATATGGACTCTGCAAGGTTTACATTTAAAATATGGACTCTGCCCTGTAGTAGTGCATTCTTTCAATTTTTGTTTAAGTTATATTTGGAAAAAGCATTAAGTCTTAGTACACGTTTGTTTGAGTAAATATTGACATGTGATGGCTTATCAAAAGCGGTAGTCACGCTGAACTGCTGAACTATGTAGATGGTTATTTTCATATTTATATTTAATGCCATCCACTGGCGGGAAACAATTTCTCCAGACACACACCTAACATTGGCAACTTTCGTTTGTTTGTGGTAAATATTATTACCTAGGACTCACTCTAGTTAAATTTGGTTTGGCACGTTAGGGCAGCAATCCAAATTATGTAATTAACAAATTTTTTTTATGAATATTTTTCGACTATTTATATATATTGAAACAATAAAAGGGGAGAGTGGAAAAACTTACAAACTAAAATGATGCATATAGGTTAAAACAGAAATGAGAATCTGACATGGGATGGCGTATGAAGCGGTAGTCACGCTTAACTGGTGAAGTACAGATGGTTGATCGGTCATCGGAATTTCGCCGCTATCCACTGGCGCTGCCAAATTTTAATAAATAACAAATACCTAACATTTAGAAAACAATCCCGGCAATATATTACCTAGGACTCATCACTCTTGTTAAATTTGGTTTGGCACGTTAGGGCAGCAATCCAAATTAAGCTGCCGAACAAAAGGTTATTTGAACATTTTTCGACTCATATATTGCCAAAAGGGGTTTCATTACAAACAAAATGATGTATATATAGTACAGTACACACTTAAAAAGGGGGGGGTAGTAGATAAGACACACCATCATGGCTTTGTACGTCCATAGAAGACTTTATAGCATACAGTTTTGCTTGACTTTAAGGACTCCGGATACGCAAGTTGGCATGCTTGATTAGGAATGTTTTCCGGATTTGAGGAAAACCCCAGAGCCCTGGTCTAGCCTCTGCATCCGTCTCCATCCATACCATGGGCCAACGATGATGATGATGAATGAAGAAGAAGGCCACCAGGGTCCAGGGGGTCCCTCTCCAGCTCCAGCCTGCTCTTTTTCTTTGCTTTGACTCTCACAGGCAGCCACCACCAAATCCAATGATGCAAGAAAACAACACTAGGCAAGAGACACCGTCACCTCCCTCGTCGCAGCCTCATAGGGGGACAAAAAAAGAAAAAAGAAAAAAACCCGGCAGTAGCCCAAAATATTTTAAAAAAGGCCGGCCGTAGTAGGGAGGAAAAACATTACAAAGGCAAAAAACATGGTCGAGCGAGACTTTTTGCGCCAACACTGACCTGTATCAGACATTGAATATTGTTTGGTCGCACAAGAAACTAAGGTTTTCCCATTTTCAGATGAGAATTTAATTAAAGTGGGGGAAGAAATGGCGTGGCGTAATCAATGAGGCAAAACCGGCGTACTGTGTACCTCGGGCAAGCATTTGAAATCAGAAATAAAATTAGGGACCCACAAATTATTATGGATGCACAAAGAAAATCTAGAAACTCCTTGCTACTCCCGAAAAGAACTGGAAGGAAAGGAGGGAAAAGAACTGGGAGCAAAACATCAGTCAATTAAATTTTGTAATAAAAATCTGCTTAGTTTTAAAGAAGAAAAATCCAGAAGCAGAGAGACCAAACAAAAAGAAGAAGAAGAAGCAAGGCAAGTGCCAAAACAGGAGAGGCGGCGAGGGACCAGCGTGCAAAGCGCGGGCGACCAAGCAAGGCAAGCAAGCCCCCCTTCCCTCCCCTAGCGTGCTGTGCGTGCCGCGTGCTGTGCGTGCCGAGCAGACGGAGGGGAGGAGGAGGAGGAAAAGCCGGAAAGCACCAACTTCCCTCTCGTTCTCGTCTCGTCTCCACTCCACTGCGCTCCACTCCACTCCACTTCCTCGCTCAAACACACACACACACACACACAGAGCAGCAGCTTCCAACGATTCCATTCCATTCGCTGCTCCCTCCCCACCTTTTCCTCCGTTCCTCCCACCCCATTTCAAATCGCACCAAAAACCCCCGAGCCCGAGGACCTGGAGCGAGCCCCTCCTCCCCTCTCCGCGCTCGCCCCAGCGCCCCGCCGAGTAGATCCCCCATTCCTCGATCCCGTCGCTCGTTCGGCCGCCGCCGGCCAGATTCCGGATCCGCCGGGAGGTCTCGAGCGGAGGCGGGAGGCGCTGCCGTCCGTACCTGCCTGATCGGTTGCTGCGAGGTGGCGGCGGGTGCTGGTGGTGCGCCAGCCGCGGCGGCGGGTCCTGGCATGGGGCTGCGGCGGCGCGGGGGCATTTCCTCGACCAGGCGGTGGGCGGCGGCCTAAGATGCGAGGGCGGCTGGCCCGGGCACTGGGGCACCACCTCGGGGACCGCTTCGCGCCGTGCGCCGGCGTCCGCCTGCTCATGCTGCCGGCCGCGCGGGGCCCTCGCCGACGGGCATTGGGGTTGGGCCGCGCTCTTCCTTCCGCGGGGTGCTGAGACGCACGCGCGCGCGCGCGCCGCGGCGCCGCCACCCTCCCCGTCAGGCGGCCATGGGCAACAGCACGTCCCGCGTCGTCGGCTGCTTCGCGCCGCCCGACAAGGCCGGCGCAGGCGGCGGCGTCGACCTCGACTTCCTCGAGCCGCTCGACGAGGGGCTCGGCCCTCCTTCTTCTGCTACGTGCGCCCGGGCGCCGTCGCCGACTCGCCCGCGATCACGCCCTCCAACTCCGAGCGCTACACGCTCGACTCCAGCGTCATGGACTCGGAGACGCGCAGCGGGTCCTTCCGCCACGACCCCGCCTGCTCCGACGACCTCGGCCTGCAGCGGCCCTGCAGGAGCTTCGGCGAGACCACCTTCCGGACCATCTCGGGGCCTCCGTCAGCGCCAACGCCTCCTCCGCCAGGACGGGCAACCTCACCGTCTCCCTCGCCGGCGACGTGCAGGAGCCCGCCGCCGCGTTCGAGAGCACCGCCTCCTTCGCCGCCGTGCCCTTGCAGCCCGTGCCGCGAGGCTCCGGCCCGCTCAACACCTTCCTGTCGGGGCCGCTGGAGAGGGGATTCGCGTCCGGCCCGCTGGACAAAGGCTCCGGCTTCATGTCCGGGCCGCTGGACAAGGGAGGAGCCTTCATGTCAGGTCCCATCGATGCTGGCGGCAGAAGCAACTTCTCAGCACCTCTTTCCTATGGCCGGAGGAAGGCTCGGCTGGGGCATCTTGTACATAGGATCAGCAGGCCCATGAAAACCGCATTGTCCAGAACATTCAGCAGGAGCTCACAGAATCCAGGCTGGGTTCAAAAGTTTCTGATGCATCCTATGGCTCAACTGCCCTGGGCAAGGGACGCAAAGTCCAGATCAGAAGGCTCACAGAATGGGTTGGAACCTGGGATACCTGAACCTGAGTATAATGTGACAAGGAACCTCCAGTGGGCTCATGGAAAGGCAGGGGAAGATAGGGTTCACGTTGTTCTATCCGAAGAGCAAGGATGGCTGTTCATTGGAATCTATGATGGTTTTAGTGGCCCTGATGCACCTGACTTTCTAATGAGCAATCTATACAAGGCCATTGATAAAGAACTGGAAGGACTGCTCTGGGTTTATGAAGACAGCTCTGAAAGGATGGATCATGTATCTAATCATGAAGAGGGCGGATCAGTTGCTGCTTCTGTGGATGCTCCTCATGATGGTAGTGGCCAGGTCCAGAGTGACAGTGGGAAACAAGAACATCAACTTGGTAATTTTGTAAAACAAAATGTATCACCTGGTAAGGGTTGTGATGCAAGTGCCTTGCAGGTTCAACCAAACTGTACCAGCAGTGAAGAGAAAGATTTGGCTACACAGGGTTCAAGTAGTGAGAAGTTGGGCAGGGATGAGATAGTTGAGGAAATGGCTGAAACTGATCTCCAAAGTAGAGAATCTCACAACTCGAACAGAGGTCTTTCAGGTACAGATCTAAACACCAGCTGTAGCTGCGCAACAGAAACCAGTGCCTATTGTGATCAGCATGCCAAATTCTTGAAAGAAAATAGAAAGAGCAAGCGTCTTTTTGAGCTTCTTGAGATGGAGTTGCTAGCAGATTATAACAAAAGGTTATCTAAGGCGACACCAGAGGAAAGGAAAATACCGAGCTTGCATGTTGCAAAGGCAGTCACTGCAGAAGGGAGCCAAAGAAACACAGCTGAGATCTCCAGGTGTTCATTGGCAGCAACTGGAGAATGTTTCAATGATTCTGAAGATCTTGGAAGTTCAAGACATGCTGATAGTGTACTTGGCACAGATCTTAAAGAGTGTACAGGGTGTTCAATATCTACATCTTCATCAGGGCACAAGCAAGTTACGAGAAGATTTGTATTCGGATCAAAGTTGAGGAAGATGTACAAAAAGCAAAAAATGTTGCAGAAGAAGTTTTTCCCATGGAACTACGATTGGCACAGAGATCAACCTCATGTTGATGAAAGTGTTATAAAATCTTCAGAAGTCACTAGGAGATGTAAGTCAGGGCCAGTAGAGCATGATGCTGTGTTGAGGGCAATGTCACGGGCACTTGAAACGACAGAGGAAGCGTACATGGAAATTGTGGAAAAGGAGCTTGATAGACATCCAGAACTTGCATTAATGGGTTCGTGTGTCCTTGTAATGTTAATGAAGGACCAGGATGTATATGTCATGAATCTTGGGGACAGCCGAGCTATCTTGGCACAGGACAATGATCAGTACAATAGCTCAAGTTTCTCAAAAGGAGATTTGCGATGTCGAAACAGATCAAGGGAGTCACTTGTCCGTGTCGAACTTGATAGGATATCGGAAGAGTCACCGATGCATAATCCTAACAGCCACCTAAACAGCAATACAAAAGCTAAGGAACTGTCAATATGTAGATTAAGAATGAGAGCCGTGCAACTATCAACTGACCACAGCACGAGTATTGAGGAGGTACTAATTCTGTTAAACGAATGTTATTCTTGTTTTCACTTCCTAATGGCATCTGCTATCCTATGCATATTTGACTTTGAGTTCTTCATCTACCAACCAATCTTGCAGATTTAGCAGTTATTTTGATCAATTTTGTTTATTTCCTTAAGGAAATGGCAATACGATATACCTTCTAGTTGTGCAGTGCGCCTTAGTTAATATTGTGATGTAAAATATGGAGTCTCCTGATTTGAGTTGATTTTGTGGCATATAATTTGATAGAGCTGATTGTATTAGAGTCTACACATCTTCACATATGCAAATATATTACTTGATACTGTAAAATCATGATATTTTGGTTTTACAAGGTATTGGTAAGTAGTTCAGTTAACAGGAAAGCAGCAATCGGAAAGTTATTTAGAAGATAACCATAATGCTCAAGCTCTTATACTTGCTTCTGTGATTTTTTTTAGATACTATTCCTTCCATTTGGTCAAAAATATTCAAACTCACCAGCTACCTTGAACTTTTTGAAGTACTGGTTTGCAGTGGCGTAGCCAGTATTTTTATCTAGGGTGGTCCAGTTCAATATAATTTTATCAGTTTTGTTTGACACGTCAACAAACATCGTAGGTTCCTTGCTACAATACACAGAAGAGATAGAACCAATGAAACAAAATAGTGATTTTAATGAATTTTGATTTATTTTAAAAGGAGTAAAAAGGGCTCCTTGCTCTAGTGCATAAAAGAGGTTAAATCGAAGCCGAACGAAGCTCTATAAAACAAGACTTAAATGTAGCATGTCATTGTACAAATATATAATTTAAGATACATACATTTAAAATGTCTTGTAAGTATTTTTAAAGTAATAACAAACTCTAAAAATTATATAAAATAACTTACTAATTAAATACTTATAATACAATTGCTCAAATCCTAGGGTGGTCCGTGGCCCACATGGACCACCCTTTAGCTACGCCACTGCTGGTTTGGCTCATCATCATCACATGTTGAAATGGTCTAACCAGACTTCTTGCTCAAAACTTGTGCCTGTGAATACATGCAAATCACTGTGTCCTGTTGTCCTGAACTGCAGCCAGATAGTCTTCTTTTTGTCTCGAACATGTAGGAGAGCTGTGTATCATTGCATTAATAGAAGAAGAGAGTTACAACATGCACGCACGCACCCCACTGTCATAATAAAGCTATAATTGCCGCTTTGATGAGAAAGAAGAACGACCTGACCCAACAAACTTAAAACCCTGAGGTAGGAGCAATAATGAAAGAGAGCCCCTTAATTCATGTTGTGCACCAAAGCTGAGATTCCTCCCCAGCAAGACAAAGGGCTGTAACTAGGCTTCGAGAAACGCTATTGAACACACAGTCACTTCTCTGTTTCCAATTCCGCAGCAACCAGCCAGATAGTCTCTGTCTGACTTTGAGTAATCTAAGATGATCAGTTGAGCTTACTCACTATAGCTATGCAGGAACTGCCGAATAAGTTCTTCAAAACAAAATTGTTGACTCTAATATTTCTGTTTGCCCAATATACCAAATTCCATATCTAAAATAAATTTTGAAATATAAGGGTTTCTGTATTGATTATTGAACATTAGTATACCTTGCTAGCTACAATTGTTCAGTACATCCTTTGTTCCTTTACAAGAGATCTACAGACTAAAACCTAGTTTATTTGCATGTAAAGCTCATAGATAATAAGGGGTCTAGTGCTAACTTCCATTTCTTGTCTTCTCTTTATGAATTCATACCAATCGATGAAAGTAAATCTTTTGCATCCTTTGAACATTCATTTTTTGTGCTGGACATTGCAGCAGAGAAATGAGCCATCGGTACTAGTTTCTTCTTAAACTGCCTGGGTCCACATTATTATCATTTTAGCATCTAGAGAACTTGTTGCTTACTAGTTTTATGTTGGCCTTATATTGCCAGATCTTTAGATTATAAGTGCCGTTTTTATGTACTTTGGGTCCAGTGTTTTACACCTGTAGTTAGTTTGGATGGGTGTCTATTTGGCGCTGTTTATTACGTCCTGATGTAGATGAAATCAGGCATATCTTTCATCTTCTAGATTTGAGGCGTCCTTTGGTGGTGGATGTATGCCTGGATGCCTAGGCGTTGTGACTAAAACTTTGTGGCGTCCCTGTGGCGCTTGGGCTCTGGAGTACACCTCAACACCTAGGCGGTGCCTCAAAAACCACAGAAGAGGATATGAGACTATTAGTTTTTTTTGTCAATATCTTCTTCATTCCTGCTCAGAACAAATCATCCAGTTGGTTCATCCAGTCACATATGACATTTCTTGTTAAAGCATTTAACTTTTTCAAATTTCATTGTTAAATCTGGTTAATGTTCTACCTTGAACTATTACAATGGTGACTACTGTCTACAATCTGTTTAACCATTCAGTTTATTTTGCGATGATGCACTTCAGGAAGTCTTGAGGATTAAAGTAGAACATCCTGATGATCCCCAAGCTGTATTTAATGATAGAGTGAAGGGACAGCTGAAGGTTACTAGAGCATTTGGTGCTGGTTTTCTAAAGAAGGTAAGTTCATATGACCTTGCATGCCTATGACTGATAATTTGTCCTACCTTAGTATGTCCAACAATTATGTGACTGTCAGTAGTCTTTCATTTTTTATCATGATGAGGTGCGATGTGCCTCTCATGCCAGAACCACATCCCTCTATTGGTTCTGTGCTGCTTGTGTTAAATGATGGAAACTTGGTATGTATTTGTCTGGGGTTTGATCAAGGCTAGTGTGAACAGCAGACTAATAGAGGGCTCCTTGTCCAATAGAACACCAGGAAAGAGTCAGCTAATGTGCTATAGTCATTGATGTGCATTGTCTCCAATAGTTGTCATAATGAAGTATCTTCCTATCTTATTTCATTATGCATTAAAAACTGCTACATGCTGGTTCATATGACATTAGCGCATGCACACCTACAGTGCCTAGATTTCAAGGTGGCGGTTAGAATGTAGCTGTCACTTATTGCCTTGATAACCTTGCATCGGGCAGAAGAGGCTAGGTCTGCTGGTCAAATAACTGAAGATGAACAGATTTTATGGACAATTGTGGCAGTAGTTTTTTCTTAATTTGTTTAACTAAACTTCGAATAAAAAATTCATTGGTACAGAATGATCTCAGTACTTTCAAGAGGCAAGCCATGTTTATTTTGTTGCAACATAATATTCTGTTCAATTGGTTGAGTTGTCTTCTTTGCCTGTTGCAGCCAGAATTTAACGAGGCACTACTTGAGATGTTTCGCATTGACTATGTTGGAACATCACCATATATCAGCTGCAATCCTGCTGTACTTCACCATCGTCTCTGTGCAAATGATCGGTTTCTTGTACTGTCGTCAGATGGATTGTATCAATATTTCAGCAATGATGAGGTAGTTTCTCATGTGTTGTGGTTCATGGAAAATGTACCAGAGGGAGACCCAGCGCAATACCTTGTAGCTGAACTTCTTTGTCGTGCAGCCAAGAAGAATGGTCAGTTCTGCCTCTGCCTTAATTATTGATGGCGATAAGAAAAGAAATTTGTGTTTATCGCTAAGTCATTTTTCTTGGTGTTGAATGCACATGCAGGAATGAATTTTCACGAGTTACTGGATATCCCCCAAGGTGATCGCCGGAAATACCATGATGATGTTTCTGTTATGGTAATCTCACTTGAAGGAAGAATTTGGCGATCTTCTGGATGAGTGTTGAAACATGACCCAGTCTGTTCCTTGCAGCCTTGATTAGTGTAGTAAATCTCAATCAGGAAAGGCACCAATGTCTTGCTCTGTCTTTATTTTTCAACCATGTTCAAATTCTGGCAATCCATGTGCCTTTCCTTTCATGTTTTCTACATTTTGGATTTGCGCTGCATTCTTGGGCAGTCCGAGTCCGAATTGACATATACAGGTTTTTCTCTTTTGTTATTAGGAAAAAAAAGGTTCTTTGGAGGGCAGATATGTTTTCCCCGTGTACTTTTTAAAATCTGTGGTGTTGTGGAGTTATTATTTTTCCTTTTGCTATATTTTTCCAATTGCTAAAAGGTACCGTTCTTTTCTAAGTTGGGGCACATGTGACGGGTGTCCGGGGTGTTGCGGATCGATCCTAATCAAATATCCATTATACAGTAGTTGCTTATGTAATAAATTGTTTTGGGGGCATAGGGTGGAAGGATCATCAAAGAGCAGCTTATGGCGGTCACTTGTGCGGCTCCTGGGATCCTACTTTGTCGATTTGATTTGTGTTGCGCTTGTCCGTGCTCAGTAGCTGATGATCCTAATTGACCCTGGGTTAAAAAACTGAAAATGCGCCCAGGCAACTGAGTACTTGACTTATACTTTGTAGTTTGTTTATACTTCGTAGTTTGTCGGCTCACCACTCATGAAATTCAGCTGATGAGACCATGATCTCCTTGCCTTTTGTTTAGATTCCTATTCTCGTTGAGGACCTGTTAGTGTTAGTTACAACCAGGAGGTTCAACAGGAACAAAATATTCGAGAGGAATGTGGTGGTGGTTATCAGCCCATGATGAATCAACCTCAACTATGAGATAATGACAGTATTGCGATTCTGAACTTGGAATATATGCTAATGACCGAACTTTGACCCAGCATTTTTCTCTGGAGGCTTTCACTGCTGGATTCTCCATGGGGATATGCTTGAGAGATGCTGGCTTGCTTGCATTTGGGGTTGAAAATTCTGGTATGGTACCATTGTTGTATAGTTGGGGTTTGGCACGTTTGATCAAGTAGGCAGCAGCGTACGAGTGCATAGTGTGAAATTGAAATGGTCAATTTGGACGTTCGAGACCTTTAGGAAACGGAGAGCACAGGCTTTTATAGACAAGAAAAAAGACTGAAATATTGCTTGGTTCACATAATCACATCACATCCTTCTGCCACGTACACATTGCTTTTTTTAGGATGTGATACTGCTAGAGCTGCTTTTTTGTTTCAAAAAAGAAGAGCTGCTGTGAACAAAACATAAATTTTCTTTAAACATTACTGAACATAACAGTTGATTATACAAAACTCACTTTAAACAACACTTGCAATTAGTGATTAACATCCTATTTCTAAATTGAAATAAAAAATCTTTTCTATTTTTAAAATTAGAGTTCCTTAATTTATTTAGTTTAAACTTAAATTGATGTTGGGTGCAGAGAAAGCACCTCCAAATGCCCGAGTTTTTTGAAAAATTCTAAAATAAAATAAATAAAACTGCTTATTTTTATTCTTTAATAACCAATTTTTTATATATAAAATTCAAATTTTTAGACAAGTCTTTAATTGAATTGTTGGGCTCCTCCTCACAAAGAGGAGAAACCCTCCAAAAATAGGCGTATGCTGCTTATTGCAGCGGGCACACGGTATTCTTTAGTAAAAGGCGAAAGAATAGTTCGCTCTGTGACCACTGCGCAGCTGCGTGCTCTTCTTGTGTAGCTCCAGGCCCTGTTAAATAGCAGCGCCCCCAGCTGCCACTGGCTTCAGCAAGCGGTTTGGGACTAAACTGGCAAGCAACAGCCGTGCCGTGCGCACTGCGCAGTGATGATGCCCACTGACCACACTGGCCACTGGCCACTGGCCCAGAGGACTGCGCGGCCCAGGCAGCCGCCTCTTGCTGTCCGGCCCAAACAAATGCTGTGAAGTGAAGCGCAGGGGCTGCTGGGCTCGCCCACTGCTCCCAAGTTTCAATTTGTGGTGACCGCTGAAACTGATCGGTCGTGGGCTTCAATGAAGAGATCCAGACACTGGATTTGTTCCTCCTCGTTTCCACGGTTTACCTCTCCGTTGGTTCTGAGCAGGTCAAGGATTAATTTAAACCAACAACGGGGTCTAGCACGTCCAATGCGATGGATGGAAGAACTTTCTTCCAGTCCAGTGCAAGGAAACCAAATTTATTTGCACAAAAGAGTGTAGGCGACTGTCAGAGTGCAAGGGTATCATGTCCCATCTCTAAGACTGTGTCAGCTTCACATATTTGACTAATGAATGTAGTCACTCTCAGTGTACGATTTTATTTTACTAACTTATAGGCTAGTGACATATATATGATGTTATACTAATCAATGTGTTATATGAACTATGCAGCCGAATGTATAAACATTCTCTATTCTAATCTCTAGCACAAAGGGGGGAAAGGACAAAAACTCAGCTTTTTAAGCAAAAGCTTTAAGGTTTAAACCATAAACCATAAATATATGTCGAAGCCGAATATGCATGCATTGATAAATTGATTCATCGTATATATAATGCATTAATGCCCTTTGATCCTTGAAGATGCATGTTCCAGAACTGACAAAATGCAGCAATGCAGTAACATTGCAAGTACAGAGCTAGCTGAATGAACCTTTGATTAATCTTTCAGCACAGAAGAAGCTCGCGATCGTCAGAGGATGACGCACCCGTTGCCCGCGGCCTGCTCCTCGAAGCACACCACGGCACCGGGGAAAGGATGCGCGTGCGCCGGGACCGGAACCGGTGGACGGCAGGCGCTGCAGCCGGCGCAGCACGGCGGCGGCGGCTTCTTGGCCTCGTCGCCGTCGGGGGCCTTCTTGGCGGCGGCCTCGTCGGGCTTCTTGGGCGGGTCGTTGTCGGGCTGCTTCTCCGGGCCGACGCTGAGGACGCGCGGCTCGAACCTGGCCTTGCGCAGCGCCTTGGCCACGCGCACCACGTCCACCTCCCCCACCACCGTCACCGTCCCTGCCTCCCCGTCCACCGCCACCGACTTCACGCCTACATACGACACCGCTCACGCACACAACCAGTGCAGCAATGGTTACGCCGGCCGGTCGCCATTTCAGCAAATAATCACAAGCAAATTCATGTGCATATATACCCTGGAAGTTGGCGACGGTGCTCATGGCTTTGGCCTTGCACCCATCGCCGACGACGTCCACCTTCAGCACAATCTTCTGCAATAATAATCAAAAGACCTAGAGTTAGCCATGGTAAGTTTACAGGCTAAAAACAAAATGTGGCCTTAATTTTGCATCTGGATTAGAGATGCAATGGAAGACGGCGCGCGCCGATCAAGGAGTACTAGCTGGCAAACCTTGGAGTCTGGCATGGCGATAGAGGAGGAATCAATGTACGCCTAGGGAAGAAGAAGAAGAAGAAGTTGAAGAAGAATAAGAAGACGGTGGCTTGTTCTTGTTGAATCAGTTGGGCTCCCCCATTGGTTGGTGCGTGAAGACAGCTGTTTTTTTTAAAAAAAAAATAACAACAGCTGTGTTATATGACGGTTTAGGAGATGGTCAGACATGCCCGAGAATTGCAAAATGATTTGAGATTTCCCTCCGATCCTCTTGTCTGGTTGCAGCGCGTACGGTATTCATGATTGCGCCAAGGTCAACGACCAACCCCGCATCAGGAGATGCACTCCGCAGCTTGATTGGATGACTATGAGAGGTCAAATGAGCTTACATTATTTATTGATTTCTCATATTACATGTGTGACAAATCACATATATATATTAGTAACAAATCCTATGGAATGGACCGGTGAGACTTCTTTGTGGAAGTCTCACGATGGCATTTTGATCCTTCTTTCGCAGCAGCTTTTTAAAAAATTTTGTTGGGGGGGGGGGGGGAACAATCCTATTCTTATTTTTTCAGATAGATGTAGGGTAATTATGCTCTCATTAGGGAAAAAAGAGTACTCGCTCTATCTTAAATTAAAGTCACCAACTTTCTTGAAGAATCAAATCATTTCAAATTTAACTAAATTTATATAATTAAATAATATTATTTATAATACCAAATAAGTATAGTTAGATTCTTTATTAACTATATTTTTATAATATATCTATTTAATGTTATATATCTTTGTAGTTTTCTCTATGATTTTGATCAAACTTAAGATGATTTGATTCTCTAAGAAATTTGATATGATCTATAATTCCAATTGGATGTAGTAGTAATAACAAGCTCAAAAGCGTGCTTGGATCCATGAATCTCCTTCCTATAGTGAGATTTTGAATTCTAGACAGTGAATGTAGAAACTTGATTATTGGAACGTAGAAACTTGATTATTGAGTGTAGAATCTGTATTACTACCTCTGTCTTAAAAAAATTACAACTCTAATACAGTACCGCGTTTTAGTATCTTAAGTTTAACCAACTATAGATAAAAGGATATTGATACTTATGATATCAAACTAATACCATTAAATGAATTATGAAATTTATTTTTATAATCGGTTTATTTGAAGCCATAAATGTGAATATTATTTACTAAAAATTTAATTAAACATGAACCACTTTAATCGACACGTAACTCGTAGTTGCATTCTTTTCGAGATGGAAGGAGTATTATGGATTTCCATTCTCATAGTGATTCTTTCTCTGTAGATTTTGGAAATATCTCTGGCTTTAGAGGCCGGCGTCACTTGCGAAACGAAATTGCTGATCCTAGCCGTCCGTATCAATCTAGACAGTCCAGGTTTATCAAATTGTAACTCTTTTTTTATAAACCCACAGCAAAATCTTCATGTGCCCCTCTCTTGCACAACCGTCCGCACCGTTCTCCAAATCCCAAAACCCTAACCCACCCGCCTCCCCTGCCGCCGCCACCGTTGCCGCCAATATGGGAGGAAGAGGAGGAGGCGGCGGCCGCAAGGCCCGCAACTTCGCGACCTTTCGCCTGTTCCCGCGCGCCGGCGCCGCCGACCCCAACGACCGCGTCTTCGTCCGGGTCGACAACAACGACTACACCGTCCCCGGGTTCGCCGACGAGGACTCCTTCGACCCATCCCTGTCCGACCCGTCCGCCGGCGATGGCAACTTCCACTCCTTCTCCGGCCCCCTGCCGGAGCACGTCCGCCGCGAGATCCTCGAGCTCGGCCTCCCAGACGATGGCTACAACTACCTCTCCCACCTCCGCGAGCTCCGTCCCGCCGCTGCCGCCGCCTCATCCTTCGTCCCTAGCTCCACCGCTCGCCCCGAGCCCCTCCCGCTCGATGTCAAAGTAACTCTTTTTTCGACCAAAGCCCTCGTCCTTTTTAGCAACTGGAACTGGAATGCTTAAGTTTGTTTAATCCTTCTTTGTGTGCAGGCTTATGATGCAAGTAGGGTACGGGTTGGCCCCAGCGAGGGTGATCTGGACGAGGGGAAGACGATGTGTAAGGTGGCTGCCAAGACTGCACCAGTGAGGCGAATTGAGAAGGCTGTCGACCCAGATGTCGCCAGGTTGCTCGACGAGAGTGATGCGTCTCATGTTGGGTCTGAGGATGAGGGGCTGGAGGAAGATTTTGTCATCATAGCTAACCGGGCTGAGGGGGAGGAGTTGGAGGAAGACGATATTGAAGAGATGGAAGAGTTGAATGGTGTTTTGAGTGATGTGGAAGAGGAGGAGTTCGATTTTGAGGAGGATGAACCAAAGCCAAGAGTGAGACGATTGCTGGATGAACAATTTGATTTGGTGAACCTACTCAACTTAATTATCCAAGGCAGATGAGGATTTGGGGATGTCTTAAGAAACATACTTTGACCATCAGTTACTCTTACAATACTACATGAATTGCATCAAAATCAGTTTCTATAAAAAGATATGTGGGATCCAAATCTGTTGATATAATTGTGCATATAATTTGAGTAACTGTTGATCAAAATCTAGTAAGTTTGACATTCGGTCTTTTGTACATTGGGAAAAATTTGGGAGTTTACAATTTATTATGTTGAACTTTTAACATGTCTGTTATAAACTGGGAAAATTAGTCGGAAGGATGTGTGATTATATGCACAAAATATTAAGTATTCCAATTTCTTATATGCAAAACAAAATGAAAGTTCAGTTTGATTTATATGTATGCATAAACATATCTGTCATGTCAACTGTACCTCTGCTTTTATAGCTTTGTGGGTGAATATTAAGGCAAATTGTTAGTTATAGATGTAACTAAAACTATTCCCCCTGTATTATGTTGGAAGGTACCCTGTGTTACTTGATATTTGTTTATTATATATATAGGTATAGAACTAACTGTGAGTATCTTGGTAGAAGGTTTTTCAGGTTGAGTTAAGCACCTATCAGTGGTAGTATAGAACCTCTGGACAGGAAAGACAAATAATGCTTAGTTAACATACATGATGCCTCATCAGCCATTAGTGTTTATGACTTTACTAATATAGTCCATTACTTAAAGTTTTGACTTAGATGTTGCAGATGCTGTGCTAAAAAATACTTCTTGTGAATAAACTTTCAGCTTGCTTTGGAAGAATATGGAGACAGTGATGATGATGATGACAGGATTGTTAAAGATGGGGAATATGAGCTGCCAAGCGAAGCTATAGATGAACTGAAATTGTTCCAAAATCAGAATGCGTGTGTTGATGAAGAATATAGAACACCAGCAGATTTTGTTCGTCAAAAAATGGAGTCAAGCACGGCAGATGAGGTGGATGAGTCTGCTCGTGTGATAAAAAAATGTGCTGAATATGCTGAAAGATATTTAAATGAAACTGCAGAAGAGGAGGAGGTTGTACTTGTTTCTGAAAGCAGTGATGAATCTGAAGTTTGGGACTGTGAGACCATTGTTTCCACATTCTCTAACCTTGATAATCATCCTGGGAAAATTGAAACTCCAGGAATCCCCAGAAAGCGGCTCCCTAAGGTTTTCCCTGGAGAAACAACTACGACAAATGACATTATCAAGCTTCATGGGAAGGAGAAACTGCCAATAGAATACCTGCCACAGAGGAGAAGAAATGGTGAAAAGGAGAAGAAAGTAAAGCCTGTCGAAGCTTCAGTCACTGATAAATTTAAAAAAGGAGCTGAGAAGGAAACAAAAGAGGAGAAGAAGGCAAGAAAGGTAAAAAGGTTCTAGATGGACCTTATGACTATATATTTTGTTTGATTGTTTGGTTGAATGTAGGAGTGGAAAAAGGAAGTAAAGCATGTTTATATTGTTTAATCAATTGGTTCTTCATTGGGCCATTGGGCCTACCTTTCCAAGTTGTGCCTGTGACCTAATTTTATTTGGTAAATGCTTCTAGAGATATGCAACATGAAGTATTTAGTTCATGATGATCAATATGCATTAACTTGTGATAAATAGTGTCAACCTTTGGTCACAAGAAATTGCCGTTTGGACATTTCGACATACGGAGTAGTATTTAACACAGAATTTTGACTACGTTCCTCTATTACATATTTTAGATCATGATTATTTTATTTTATGGTGTTTTGTTTTGTTAAGACAACACTCTATTAATATATAAGTTTGTGATACAAAGTTGATGTCGTTAGATTTGTATTCAAAAGTAATTATTTTATGGTTAAAAGTTTGTATCACAAAAATGATAGTATTGTTGGTCAAAGGCTTGTACTAACAAAACAAAATAAAATGTAGATTCACACATAACAGTAGTTACTTCCTGAGCCAATCCTACTGTGCACATGTGACTTCTAATATCAATAGTAAAAAAAATATGAATAGCTGATGATTGTAAAGGTTTAAATTCACTTATACCAGAATGACGAT
Organism: Chrysopogon serrulatus; assembly: GCA_015844335.1. Lineage (NCBI taxonomy): Eukaryota > Viridiplantae > Streptophyta > Magnoliopsida > Poales > Poaceae > Chrysopogon > Chrysopogon serrulatus. The sequence continues at coordinate 20,109 of JADLZL010006503.1, forward strand.
TTGGTTATTTGTATTGCATTTTGATCTTCCAAAAATAGCTTTAGTTAATAAAGTTATTATGCATGATGCAATGCCTCTCTTTGTCAAATGATTTGCAAAACTTTCATAGAAAAAGGTGATTTGCAAAACCTGCCCGACAGTAGATATCATTTATCTTTGTGGAACTGCTGAAAATTAATTTCACCAGTCTTACATTCTTGGCCTCTGGCCCTTTGCTATCTCTAGGCAGCAGTGAAAGCAGAAAAGAAAGAAGCACGAAAAACAAAGAAAGAGCTCAAAGGCCTGTATAAATCAGAAACACAAAAGGCCCAGAAAGTTGCTGCTGTTACTGGACCATCTTCCATACGATTGATGTAAGTCATCATTTTGATTGTAAATTTCATTCTGTCAACTAAGTGAGACTTGTAGGCATTGAGGCATTGCCTAGAATCAACCAAAACTTACTTTGATCCTGATCACCATGTTATCTCTTTATAATGAATTTAAGTTATTTAACCATCATCTTATGCCCTGTTTGATGTGGACTTATTTTGGGTTATACATAAACAATTAGCCTGGAGAAACTGGAAAACACTTTGGGCTGCTTCAGATCATGACGTGAAATTAAGTTTTTATACATATTATACCTCTATGGTTTCTTAAATGAATGAGTAATGACTATATTACATTACAGGTGATGGATGATCAGTGGCACGTTTACTGATGGAAATCTTGGAATCCGAAAGACTGCCTGGACAGATATATCAAAGCTACGAAAGATTCATGATACCAGGTCGTCTTTGTGCCATGCTCATGGATTTTGTCGACAAGATACCCAATGCATAGTTCTTGCCTTTATATAATCCTGTTGCATTATAGAGCTTTTGCGTGTTTTGAAAGACGACGCTTGCTATGCTATCCAAAACAGAGGCATCGTCGCACTACTATATATTAATTCAGTTAATTGGAGGGAGATAAGATTTATATGCACTTAGTGAAAACGTGTCATATCCTTCAAAGAACAGTTACATCGGGAACAGACCATGATGGTAAATCCCTCGAGGCTCGAAACAATGAGTTGATGACAAATTAACGAAGAGATGGTAAACAAGTTAGCCTCGGTGTTGAACGCCAGATTAAATTGGCTACGATGAACAAAATGTTGGCTGAATTTATTGACCAAAAAGTTGCAAGGGACTGACGTCTAAGAGGGGTGCCAGGTTAAATCGGCTACAAATAATTTTGGTTTTCGCAGAATGTTAACCGAACTATTGATAAAAAAAACATGTAATGGTGTCGTGATGCCTAGGAGTGAACTAGGCCACTTATATATATCTTAAAAATAAGGGAAATAAAGACATAAAAAACACAACGAAGACCTATACAAGTTCTATCTACATGTGCATTACACTATTTTTAGTGTTAACAGGTTAGACTAGGAAAGTAATGTACACATCCAGGAATGCAGTAAATGTTGAAATGTAAATGATCTCCGTGACAGTTTTTTTTCTTGATGTATGGAAAAGTTCATGCTTTAAACTTGTTGGAGCCTCGCTTGGTATAAGAGATGAATGATAAGGGAGCTCCATACTCACCGTATATATCCAGAAGGCAAGGGTTACAAGATGTGCCACCTCCAATCTGGTTTATGGATACACTTTTTTAATTGGACATTTGGGATGATGTTTATATGTGTCTTGTATATCAAATCAATGAAGATATTCTTGGTGGATCTGAACTCAATCCCCATGTGTAGGGGTTTATCCTTAGTGATATGGATCAAGGGTTGGCAAAAAGCTCGTTGAGCCAGCTCGGTGGCTCTGATTGAACTCAATTTTCTTTTAATATGAAAATCAATCGATTTTGAGTGACTTTTGATTTTGGCTTGTTAGGCTCGGCTCGTTAGGATCTCAAACAATTTCAGAGACAATAGTAAATAGGATTATATCAATTTTGATTTTGAAAAAAAGTGTACTGTCCAGTGGAGCCCAACCCACCTGTGTCATATCATCCACAGTGGGCCACCTCAGTTGGTCACCTCAGTTTTTACATCAGATATGGCTGCAAAAAAAGTTCTAGCTTGACAAACTACTCGAGCTCAGCTCACAAAAAAAAAAAAAAAAAAAAAAAAAAAAAAAAAAAAAAAAAAAGCTCGATTTGAGCTACGCAGCGGCAAAACTGATTGTCAGAGCTTACTAGGGCAGCTCAACCAAAAAAAAAAGTGCAAAACCTCAAATTTGATATGCAAATCCTCCATTTAAAGGCCGAGGATTTGATCCTTGAATGAACTAGTAAAGGCAAAGCAAGCAGCTATAGGGCAACAAAATTAACTAACAAATTACTCGATCCTTATGGATAGATGATGCTACTGCAGCAGACTAAATAATTCAGAGAAATTTGTCATGCGCTCAGTATATATAACTGATGCTAGAAAAGATGAATTTGCAGGATTTGCCACGCGCTCGAACGAAAATGAGATCGCGCTACCCTTTGGCGTTTGCTCAAGATGTACGTTTATATTGGTCATGGAGAGCACACATCTCTTCCTTCCAGTGCAGATAAACATGGGGCTTGGCACGATCTGAGAAAGTTGAGCTCCTATATCCTGAACCACTAAGGCCCCTCCCCCTGAAATTTGAGCCTCCAAGCTCACACAAATTTCCGATATCCCTCAGCTCAAATATATTGCCCTAAACCGCCTATGTAATAAGTATTTAATCTGCTCCTTGCCCTTGGCAGCTGCAGAAGCAGATTCAACAACCAAAGATGCATTTTACAGTAAATTCCTCACAAAAAAGGGCATGATATTTTGGGCCTTAATGTGATCACAATGACATTTTGAGCTTCAAAGGCAACTGGCACAATCTAGCAACCTGTCAACTATGGCTATCTTCTAAGGGCACGGAATTTTTCTCGTTTGCGGAAACGCTCAAGCATGAACTGATCACTTGCAGCTTCTCTCCGTCCTGCACCAACACCATCTGGATTTTTAGTATCTGTTGCTTTGCCTCCTGAACTTCCACTAGGCCGAGAATCATTATCTTTGTACAATCCAGGATTCTCTGCATTATAATAAGGAGATAGATTTAGCACACTTAAATGGGAACAGAGAGGATGCAAATGATATGACATGCTTAGGCACCCTTGAATGATAGAGCTCAGGAATAATATCACTATAACTGCATCCGCTACAGCAGAACGGTACACAGAACATAATCTATTTTTCATATTCTAGAAACTCACCACCCATATCCCGAACATATGTCAATACAGCAGAACGGTACACAGAACATAATCTATTTTTCATATTCTAGAAACTCACCACCCATATCCCGAACATATGTCAATACTCCTGCAGTCCTGCTACTCGTGCATTGAGTATCTACTTTCATCATAGGGCATGGAAATTTTCATTGAAAAAATGTTGTCTAGTTCATCCATCTAGTGAATTCTAACTACAACAGCCAGATTAAATCTCTTTGTAAATAGACACAAGTACTATTCCCTCCGATCAAAAGTATATGACATGATTTTACTTTCATTCTTCAAGGTACAACTTTGACTATAACTTATTAAGAAATAGTCATAATGCTAATGCCTAATAAATGTATGCAATTATGTCAAGTGTTATTGAAAACAAATCTATTTATATCATAATTATATCTTTAAACTAAATACTTTGAGAGCTATTAGTTATCAAAGTTTCAGAAGTTTGATCAGATTTTAGTCAAAGCTATAGGGCAGAATAAGTCGCTCTGTAATTTGTCACTAGCAACATAAATACAGGACACTTCCCAGTGCAGTGAGAGGACAGCAAGAGAAACCAACAATATTCAAATTTTCCAGGAAGAATTAACCCATATTTTAGTGTACTGAACATGTTTTAACTGGATTGCAAAGCTGACATTTTTGTCATGGTCACTCTGGGGCTAACAGATCGGACATGAGGGCTTAGACAGCCTGGGAGGTAACAGGCTCAAGTTGATAGTTGCTGTACTTTATTTAATCAGATATCTTATTTGAATTGAATTAGTTTAGTTTCGTTGATTCTATACAGCTTAGTATCTGTTACCATTAGAATTCAAACATCAACAAGAAATCTGTTGCTCCAACATTTTGTCTTCCATCTCTACATACGCCCACTGTCCACACTCCACAGGTTGCCACCATGGCACCTGGATGCCAGCATAATGAATCAAACACATGGCACAACATTTGTTGTGTATATCAATCTATGCTGGATAAGTTTGGCACTATTTTCTCCTCCATTCGCCACAGATGCCCACTGACCATGTTGCCACCATGGCACCTTGATGCTAGGGTCATGAGCTTCAATACAGAGCAAAGCATTTCTTGCGTACATCAATTTATTCCAGATAAGTTTGGCATGCAGTAGTTATGTATGACGAGAAAATCTAAAACTAATCTTTATGTTCTATACTCAAAAGGTCCATTTTTTGTTTCCGGTTAATCCCCTCAAGCATATAGATCTCAATTTACCCCCTAATGACATTCACCCCCTTTTTTCCTCTTTGCACACTCTTGTGCATCGAGTTGTAATAAATTGCCATAGGTGAGCCCAAATTTTACAACAGGTATAATAAATTTCATAAATATTACGATACCTACTATACAATGGCATTTATCTATCATCCCACAAAATTTCAATTTACAGCTTGTATAAAAACAATATGTCAATACGGAGTGACGTGAAGTGGTTTTTGTAGTTTGGATCCCAAGACTTGAAAAAAGTTATCTGGAATGCAGAAAAAACTTCAGGAAACTAAAATGAAGTTTTTACTTAAAAGAAAGAAAACAATCTTGAATGGTCTAAAATAAGTTGTGGTCAAATACATCTCAAAAGGGATTATCAATTGGTGCCACAAGCATGGATGTTGGAGGGTGGTGTAGACCATAGTCATGGGAAGTACTAAGACGAGGTTGCAAAGTTCTAGATGACAAAAATCTTTCCTCAAATTAGAGAGAGCTCCCTGGCAATTTTCCAATAACTGCTGAACAGGATACTTGGTCTTGCAGGACTCTGGGGAATCTGTTACTAAAAAACCTATCTATCTTTAGCAGGAATCCTGCTTGCTGATGGGAGAATTCTTTCATATATTTTTACAGCAAAAAGGTCCAAACTAGCAACAAGCTAGATAAATAATAAATAAAAGTTGGTGTTATCAAATACTTGTCCTGCTAACATACTGGATTTAGTCCAATAGTGTTGGAGTACGATAGATGTAACATATCTCTTCAAAATTTTATCTGGATGCAAATTCTTAAGCTGCTTAGAAGCAGTCAACATGCTCGTTGTGCTCCCTTGATGGCTTCAAAAGAGCAACTGAACTTCAAAATGATTCCAACAAAAAACAGTGATGGAAAAATCTTTGATTTGCCGATCTAGGGACAGTTTGTGTTTGCTTTATTATAATCTGCAGTCTTAAGCAGTTGTAGCTTGTAGGAAAGCAGTTGTGAAAACTTTACTGGGTAAATCAGGTTAGGTAATGGCAAAGTGTTTCTATTAGCAACCTAGAATGAAAGAAAAGCAGTTAGCCAACTGTCAAGCCACGAACATTCTAAAGTCAATTCTACCTAACAAGATTATCCTAATACATATCACATATCAATATCAGAAGAAACTGTAAAGTGGCTGAAAGATAAATATCTTCACCCATGTCAATTGCTATATCTGGTCCAGTTGTATAGGTCTTGTCTCCTTTTTTTCTATTTCTGGCTTTAAATTTTTATTTTTTATTTCCCACATCAAATCATATGATTTATCAGTAGTCCCTCCAGTTTCTCATCAAAATAATCTTGAAAAGGGGCATGTAACAAACCTCTTCGCAGTTTCTCATCATATTCTTTACCACGGTGGAAATAATCAGAACTGTAACTTGATGGAATGTTTGCATCTGATTTTGGTTTACTCGCAAGCCTTTTCTCTTGCAGCACCTTTTTAGCCGCCTCGGTTTCTTCAATATTTCTTAATTTGTATCTGTGCAAATAAAAAGATGTTAACATGGAATTGCATGTAATTGTGCTTTTACCTTCAAAAAGAAGGTATACTACTAGAATAAAATTTAAACTACAACATACATAAAAATATTAGAAAAACAGAGAAGAAGCTCTGCCTAGGTTACATTGTTGGGTCCATGATGCTCACAGAACTGTGGTGATGCATGACCTATCTTTGTAATCCTCAGTCCTAATTTGAACATATCATTGTTGTATAGTTTACGTCACAATAAATTCATGGTGAGTGAATACATACTGATATGAAGTTCTATGTCTACCAATAAATGTATGTCCACTTAATCATAAACTAGATCATTAGCTAGTTTCCTTTCACCACACTATATTCTTATCCTCTAAATAGTTAGTTGCAATATGTAAGGGTTTCCAGCCAAATTATCAAACACAGTGTTAAGTTGTGGCCAGATTTCTTGCCAAACAAAACCAAATAGTGCAATAGAGAAAAAATGTCAGGGGCTTTAGATGATCTGTATCCAATTCACAGATGGCATAATTTTCATGTATGCCCATCAATTCTGACTTCTGGATTAAACTACTCCATTTCTCATCATGATATGTGGTACAGCTTCCACAGTTCCTTAAAAAACAGCTTCCACAGTTTTTACATTTTAGAATACCATTCCAATCCAACTGAACTCTAAAATAGCATTCAACTCAGTCCTAGAAGGCTTTACTCTAAACAAGAGCATATAGTGATTGAAGAACGCACTCAATGGGCAGCTGAACTTCAGCAATGCCAGTGGTCCATTGTGTCGAACTCTCCTCTGAGTTCTTCTTCTTCACCTGCAAGGAACAATAATAATCACCAAAGTCCAGAGGTACAGAACAATGTGCAATTCTCAGTTGAGGAACTCGGTTGAGCCAAAAGCAAACCTTGAGGTGGTCTGGAACGGTGTAGAGCTCGTCCACATGGTCCATCTCTTCCTTGTGTCCCACATCAACTATCTTACCCCTCTTCTTCGCGAGCTCCGTCTCAACATACCTCAACCTTCAGGTTAAGCCAACACGTACTCGTGTCAATTCCTCAATCAATCTATTAGATGAAACAACATGGCAGCACAAATGCACAGTACATGTTGGGGTCCTCGATGGTGACGGCGGTCGCCTGAGCGAAGGTGTCCTGGAGGACGAGGTCCTCCTTCTCAGCCTCGCCGGCGGCCGCTGCCCCGCTGCCCAGTCGACCACGGGCGGAGGACCCGTTAGTGGATGCGGCGGCGGGGGCGGCGGGGATACCTAGCTTCCTCTCCCGGAGCTTCTGCATGTACTTGATCTCCTCGAGGGCGACGCTGCGATGGGAGGAAGGGAGGCAGGCATCAGCGAGAAGGCCTAGCAGCAAAGCGAGAGAGAGGAGTGGATTGGAGGGAGGGGGTACCGGCGAGTGTCCTCGTCGTCGGAGCGGTCGTCAGTGTCCGGCTCGATTCCCCGCTTGCGGAAGTTTCGCGGCATGGTGGGGATGTGTTGCCGAGCTGGGCTCGGGCGGGGTTTGAGGTAGGGAGAAGGGTTGACCGGATAGGGCGACGACGGCCGGGGATGTGGCCGGCGGCGAGGTGTGCCGATGAGGAGTGCAGATTTGGGATTGGAGGGTTTGAATCCCAAACGAGTTTTTCAGGTCCAGGGCTCCGGTGGCCAGGCCAGGGTGAGCTCGGCTCGGTCGCACAAACATAAAGCATGAGAACCGGATTGAGTTACGGTAACTGTCATGTGGACCCGTCCGTCCTTTGCCCGTTTTAAGCTGAGTTTCAATCTACCTCGGGATACATGCAGGTCAAAAAATTTTAATTTTAAATAAGTTTGTAGAAATTGCATGCAATATTTTATTTTTAAATGAGTTTTTTTAAAAATATATTCAAAATTGCATGCAATATTTTATAGATAATGAGTTTTTTTAAAAATATATTCAAAGATCTATAGATAATATAATTATGTATCATAAATATTAATATTTTGTTATATATATTTGGTTAAAGTTAAAGATTGTTGACATTTTAGGGAAGCAGAGAATGATTGCCTTCCATCTCTATCCGAGAATAGAAGTCGACATTTGGGCCCACTTTCTAAGAATTCATTTTTTTTAACTTTGAGAAAAATTTATATATAAAAAGAATATTGATTTTTGTAATACATAATCAAAATGAGAACCGGATTAGATAGATCATTCGTCCGCCCTTTGCCCGTTTTAATACAATTTTGATAATAAACTTATTTTGAGATATAAATTTTATTTTTAAATGTTTTTTATATTCAAAATCTATAGATAATGACACTAAATGTATTAAATATTAAATTTTGTTTTATATATTTGGTTAAATAAAGATTATCATTTTAGCAACGAGAATGACTCTTCCTCCGAGTCGTTTTCACTTTCTAAGAATTCATTTTTTTTAACCTTGACCAATATATATTAAAAGAATTTGATATTTTCCCAAATCAAAATTTTAGATAGATCATGGGACTTTTGTAATAAACTTATTTTGGCCTTACAAAAAATTGATAAATTTTGACCTATATGTATCCTATTAGACGGAGAGAATAGTTCATTATTTTTGGCCAATAGATATTTAGGTATATGGCCTTGAAATTTTAGGTTCGAATTTGGCTCTATGGCCTCAAAACAAAATTTATTTGGCTCTATGGCCTTCCGTCATGGTTTTTTTGCATGTAAAGTGTTAAGTCGGGGTAAAAAGACCATTTTATCCTTAGCAAAAAAAAAATTGCAAGATTTTTTGGAGACATGCAAGAGGGTTAATGGAGGTAGATTAAAACTAAAAATAAATTTTGTTAAACTCAGTTTTTGACTTTTAATTGTATATACTCAAAATATACAATAAACAAACAAAGCTCCGTTTTTTATGTTTTTCACCAGGGGTAAAATGGTCTATTTACCCCTAACTTAACACCGATACATACCTAAAACTGACGGAAGGCCATAGAGCCAAATAAATTTTGTTTTGATGCCATAGAGCCAAATTCAAATAAAAAAAGGCCAAATACCTAAGAGCAGTTTTTTTCAGGGCCATATACCTAATTCTCCCAATAGATATCCCCAAGTTCTAATAAAATCTACCCGCATTGAATCACAAGTGTCACAGTACCATCTAGTCTAGGTTTTAGTTGAAGAGCCAAACAGGTGCTTGTTAGGTAGCTTTTCTGAGAATGTTAGATTTGGTTGCCTAGTGGCTAAAATTGTAGCTTGGCAGTCGCCCTTATACTATATATATAATTGATATTATAGACAAGTGGCATCTACACGTCTTTTATAAGGCGGATCGGTCTTATACCTATTAATTTTATGTTCTTATGCCGCCAGCCAAACCTCACTTGCAAAAATTGGCAAAATAAAGATAATTTCCTTGGTACAAGCAATAGGGGCTTTTTTAGAATTATCTCAATACTGAAGGTAACTTTTGTATGTTTTCATATGTTGCGTAAAATTGGTTATGTTCGAAATGTTTACTGTAGCAGCATAAAAAACAACAACAGCTACAGACACTCTTGTAGGGGCATAGGCTAGCGTGCCCAATGATTGTCTAACACATTGTATCATCTTGCCTAGTTAACCTCAAACTCCAAAGAGTTTTTAGAGTTAGATATGCCTAGCTCCATAATCTATGGAGTAGAGTAGTGTTGTAGACAATCCAAGACCTAGCTTACTATATGTTGTTAAAGTCCCAAACCCCATATATGTTTCGATGAATTTGATGCAATTTGTAACCACATCAATGGCTGATCAAAAAAAAATCACATCCTCCTCACACACATAAAGAAGAAAATTTCTATGCTACCGAAAAAGTTAAATCTCTTATGACATGTGTCAGTGCCACAAGGCCAATGTACCTTGTGTGGGTTATCTTGGGCTACCTCTTGGTTAATACCTGTGCCTTGGGGCATCCAAAACCAATTAGGCTTCTACATATGTCTGGGACAAGAATCATTAATGTTGTCCTAGATTTAATCCCGCCGGTCAAGTTTGACCAACGATTGAACCTGTTCTCAGACTCTCCAGGTGTGAGGGCCCACTCTTCATTGCATAGGTATCCAACCAAGATGTCTACTATAAGTAATCAATTCCACTCGTCTAGCTCGAGGGAGGAGGTTGTTCGTTGATGCCCAATTGGGATCACTATTAGTGCTTTTTAATTAGTGTGACACTTTTATATCAATTTAGTTGATTATTTCATCCTTTTTGGAAATATTTATACCACTTAATACTGATACTAACATCATAATGCAAAATCCTATGTTTTTTTAACTCACATTGCTAAATAGCAGAGATGTAGAATTAGGAACATTGAGGTTCAAGTTACTCCTTACATATCAACGACGAGAAAATTTTATATGTAGAATTAGGTCAAAAGTTATCGGTGGAAGAAATTGAGGTTCAAAGAATCTATATCTCTTTAAACCAAAACCCCACTAATTCTACATATCAACCGCTCAATTTTAGGTATCTATGAGGCCCTAGATAGTGTGTGATCATCGGATGCCTCCTTTGGTATGGGATTGAAAAAATTTTATATCCCTTTGCATAGCTTTGAATTTACATGTGTTCGCATATTTTGGAGTCAAACTAGTTATCGGTGGAAGAAACTTGTACCTGCACTGGTGTCCATGCAAAGAATCTTATACAATACACATACTTGCACGTAGGAGCAGTGTTGATGCGGATCTCTCCTCTGCTTTGTTCTTGACTAAGGCCAAAGTGGACCACATGGCAAGCTAAACAGTAAAATCAGTACTGTTTACTGTTATTTGATACCTAATTTTATGAACTGCCCCTATGATCAAGCTTCACCGCTACTTGTACCTATGAGTAGAGTTTTATATACATATCCACACCTATGGGCACAATCAGGGACAAAAACTAGCTAAAAACTGACCTTGATGCACATATCCACACCTATCACATACAAAAAAGGACCTTGATGTATAGAAATTTTAATGAAATACATGAAAAATTGCTAGTAGGCATTAGCGTGCACCAGGGAAAGAGAAAGCCAGCGTGACTTCGCCCTCAAATGAGTAACTTTTACTTGGTGTAATAATTTCTATTGCACTTGTATGCTCGAATCATATCCATTTAAGATGAACCATAGTTGTTGTTGTTGTTGTTATTATTATTATTATTATTATTATTATTATTATTATTATTATATAGGAGTAGGTAACAAGGAGAGCGTGCTTTGACCATCATCCTGTATGGATTACATGCACTGATGCACTCATTTTTTGGGCCGCGTGGATTTTGTTTTGACGCAACAGGAAGGTTCCAAGGCGTAGACAAAGGAACTAGGCACGTTCGTTACAAAATCCATCGTTCGTTTCATTCCCCAAAGTCAAAACGCCAATGGTCAAATTCTCAAAGCCGTATGGCTGCTCGCCGTAGTCAGGCATGACGACGCTGTGCAAAGAAAACTACTCCTAACCAGGCGTGACGGGATGGAGATGGAGTCAATCAGATGCGGTAGCCTGCGTGGAAAAGAATGGCGCTGGACTTTCAAAAATCTTCTACTTCTAGAAGAACTGAACAGACAGTTAAGTAATTCACGGTTTCAACCTTTCATCAAACACGAACAGTCGTGAGAACTCAGAAGTAGGGTTGGAGTTTGATGACCCACCACAAGACGTGTGCAGTGCAGGAGTGCAGATTACTTGCTTCCCTCTGAAACAAGCGCGAGCAAAGCAGATAACAGAACACAGATCGACCAGGTGGCAACCAACCAACTTTTGTGCCGCCGCTGTTGTCTCCTCCTGGGCAAGCTCTAGCTGGCGGTGGCGCTCGCTGCATCTGACCGGGCCGGCGGGCCCACGTGGCAGCGTCCGGCGGCCGACGAGCTTTGGAATCCACGCGTCTCCTCTGCACTTCTTTCCCTTTTGCCTCGCAACCTCTCGCGACATGCGACGATTCGAATCCCGCGACGCCGTCCGGTCCGCCGCCGCCACCAGTCCGCCACCACCCGGCAGAGAGAGGCGCGGAGCAAAGCGAAAGTGACACCGAGCCGAGAGACCTCCGCCCCGCGCCCCCGCGCGTCATTGACTCCTGCGCCGCGCTGCGCGCCGGCGAATATTCTCATCCGCCGCGGCCGCGGGCAGGGGCAGTTCCGTCCGACGCGTCACAGGAAATCCCCTGGGTGCAATTAACGCGGGGGTGGTTCGGTCATTCCACCTCCCTCCCTCTCTCCCCACTACGCGCAGGCGCAGCATCAGCAGCAGCCACCAGCCAGCAGCCTCCTTCGGCTTTTCGCCTTTTCTTCTGGTTCCGTGTGCGCTCGCTTTGCTTCTGGTTCTTCCCTCTCTCCTTCCTCCGCGGCAAGCTTCCAGAAACAAGGGAACCGGAGACCGAGGAGCTGGAATCGCTCCAAATGCTTTGATCTCCGTCCGTGGGCTCTCCTCCCTCTCGATCCTTCTTCCCCTTCCATGGCGCGCGTCCTCCCGCTCAGCGTCGACGCGGGGGAGATGGCCAGGTACGCGCGTTTCTTCATCAACTTCAGATTACTTACTTCTTTCCTTTTCTCGTCGAAATTCCGGTCGGTAATTTATATTTTTTTTTATTGATTGAAGTGTAGTGTAGCTGCCGCCCGCGGGCACAGGTGGGTTTCGCTTGTGGTTTCCATTTTAGGACTCATTTCGGAGGTTTCATCCGCCCCCAAAGCGCCGGTATAGTTAGTATCGCCAGCTGCAGCTTTCGTTCCGGGAGGAAGATGCGCTCTTCCTGCTCCCTTCCGCTCGGTCGGGATTTCGGGAATGTCCCGTGTCCGCTGGCTCCCCAGTCCCCACCTTTGGCTTGGCGGTCGGTGGTGCCTTCGGAGCAACGGCGGCCGCCGCCGACCAGCCGCCGGCGCTGCCGAGCGCTCGTGCCACGCCACGCGTCGCCGTGTCGTCACCACGGGTGTCACGCAGGCGCCACGCGTGGATCTTATTTAAAACGTACTCCTAAGCTTGGTCGAACTGGGGCAACAACATTATTATTAGTATATACTACTAGTTAATTAACGATGTTCCAACTTCCAAGCATAACCAATTTGTGAGTCTCTCTCCTAGAATATCTCCATTTTTTTGTGGGGACACTAGAACTGGCCGTTGCACTGCACCAACCGGTGGGTGTGGATGTGGATGGACTGGTGAACAAGAACAAGCGAATGCCTTTGTCAATCTTGCTAGGCGTCAATGTTTGCACTAATGTAGTTGGAATGTTATTTCAAACAAGGACCACAGAGTGGAACTTTTTGTGCAGGCAATTCGACTCTGTTTCACTGGGGTCGTCAAATATGACTTTGAAATAAAGAGGACAGCAAATGCAGGCCTTGTTTTGCTACTAATTTTAGCCAGAGAGTACCAGCACTTCAACTTCCATAGAGATTGCAGTCTAGAACCTATGTTCCCCTCGTTAGCTCATTCCGGGGCCAGGGATTCTTGCGCATGCATAATACCATGGTATTGTATGTATTGCAAAATGAGATCTTATTAGTCATTATAAGGACATGTGAGCCATGTGAGGTTCCTTAGTTTCGCTTCTTGGATAGTGCTACATGCTCTTCTAGTATACAGCACAAGTATGCTACTTCCTTACATTGATAACTTAATAATTTTCATAATGTAGCCTTTGGTTGATAAACAGAGGTGAAGAGACAGTAGCAGACATGCCAAGGTCTTCAGCTGGGGCGTCATGCACAGCAGTTGACCATTCTGAGCAGAACACGAAGGATGATGAATATGCGAGGCTGGTTACAAGAACTCAACATGCAACTCCTGATGTTGGCACGGCAATTTTATCTGAGCAACCAAAGTCAAGGTCCTTCATTTGGTGGATGAAAGTTCTGCTTGGATGCTTCCTTCTTATATTAGTGGGTTATGTCTTTGTGAAATGGGGAGTCCCCTTTGCCTTCGAGAAGGTAAACACGGGTACTCTTTCTCACCACTTCGGCAGGCATTCTTTTTCCTAACCTTAAAGGTCCACATAGATGAATCAGATCCTTCGGATAATGCTAGGACAACAACAATTAGGTTTCAGGGATAAGCTGAAATCTGCTACATGGAAAGCTCTTAAAGGATAGTTCCATTTTTTTTTTGTCTGATGGCTTGCTTCATTGATCTGGTCCCTAGGGTTCAAATCTACAAGAATATATGTTTCTTATGCTTGCTAGTTACTCCAAACTGTCATGATAAACAAGATGCAAGATGTCTTAAATATCTTCCATACTATTTTGAATAAAAACCAAGGAGACTTTAGATGTACATATGCCCTAATGCTTGTAGTTCAGAAACTATTACTCAGTAACAAACACATGGAACCTGGGTCCATGTCTTATATTATCAAACAAAACTTGTGATTTGTCACTTAAATGGCTGTATCTTGTCCTTGAAGGCAAACATCCTAGCACTTTTATCGTTTTGTAACAAGCAGTTGATATGTCGTAATTTAAGTGAAATGTAGTTTGTGGTCTATATCTTTATGAAATTATTGATTGGGCCATTCTTCTTCTATGCTATTTGTGTCTGCCCCATGCTTTCTCTCAACACTTCGCCAATGTTGACACAGAATGTACTTTATCTGTTTGTTGTAGGTTCTCGTGCCAATCATGCAATGGGAAGCAAGTGCTTTTGGGCGTCCAGTATTAGCTGTTGTTCTTGTTGCATCTTTGGCTCTCTTTCCAGTTATTCTAGTTCCTTCTGGACCTTCTATGTGGTTAGCTGGAATGATCTTTGGATATGGCTGGGGTTTCTTGATTATAATGGTCGGGACTACTATTGGCATGGTGGTACCATATTGGATTGGCTCATTGTTCCGTGAACGTCTGCATGTAAAATTTCTAAGCCATATGTCCTGTCATCTGTAATTTAAGCGGTAGATCTTTTCTATGATAGGATTATTCCTTATTTGTTTTTTTTCCTCTACTTCATTTTTTAATAAAAATGCAGGTATGGTTAACAAAGTGGCCTCAGCAGATAGCACTAATAAAACTTGCGGGTGAAGGGAATTGGTTCCAGCAGTTTCGGGTTGTCGCGCTTTTCAGAATCTCGCCGTTCCCATATACAATTTTTAATTATGCCGTGACTGTGACAGAAATTAAGTTCAACCCTTATCTGTGTGGTTCTATTGCTGGAATGGTACCTGAGGCCTTCATCTACATCTACAGGTTAGACATGATCTCTAACACACTGCAGATTATTGATCCATTCAACTTAGCATGTTTTGTTCATCCACCATCTAAATCTGTAACCTCTACCTGTGTGCTACTCCCTCTATTCCAAATTGTAAGTCGTTTTAGCTTTTCTAGGTAGGTAGCCTTTGTAATGCATATAGATGTACGTTGTGTCTAGATACATAGTAAAATCTATAAATCTGGAAAAGCCAAAACAACTTAAAACTTGGAAAAAAAGAAAGTAATTCTTTGCAGAAGTTCACCAGCTGAAGGACATCTTGCTGTACTCTTCTTATAAGCTATAATCTGACCATGTAGAAGTTTAGTTTATTTGAAAATTTTCCCTGTAGTGTTTTTATGGTTGCCAGTAATCTGTGGTCTTTTTAAGTTACTGAATGCACTCATATGCTTTATTTTAAGAGGTACTTTGTGATTTGCTTATTTTGCCATGTGTTTGGTGCAGTGGGCGCTTAATACGGACATTGGCTGACATGAAGTACGGCAACTATAAAATGACACCAGTGGAAATAACATACAACGCCATTTCCTTGGTCATCGCTGTTGTCCTCACAGTCGCCTTCACGGTGTACGCCAAGAGAGCTCTGAGTGACATAGAAGGTTCGGACGGTATCAGTAAAGAAGATCACGGCCTAAATGGCTCAGGGGCGCGTATGAGTCATCGTCAGGAGCGTGTCGATGCACGTTCCATAGAACTAGATGTTGTATGATAGTGTGTTGACCGGGAGAGTAGTTGATGCTTGATTGCTTGGAAGGAGGCTGTTGGGTCGGTAGGTGCAGAGCTACGCCAGGTTAGGTATAGTATAGGTTACAAGAGGAGGTTAAATAATACACGCCCAGCTGACGTGGCTTGCTTGCTTGATTCATTTCGTGTGCTTTGCCTGCACTGCACGGCCTGAATCTGAAGGTGCAGGACTACTGACTTACTGACCGAGCGATGCTGCTGTGCTCTCAGCGATGTTTCTGTAACCATTATGCTGTTAGTGATGGAGACATTGAGATTATGTAGAGTGAGAAGCACGCCTTACAACGAGCTACATCCGAACCATATCAATCAATCTTCTCCTTGATCTGAACTTCTGAAGCTTACACTGGAGCTTCTTGTTGAGCATACATTGGAGTAGTACATCTGTATATAACATAACTGCTAGCTGGATAGTTTCTATCCTTTATCTAAAAAAAATATAACATAACTGCTGATATAGTTAGCATACGACCTAGATCTCGAACGCGGTGTTTGGTATATTCGGGATCTTGAATCTGTGTGTGTATGCAGAATAAAACTTTCCCAATTGGCTGAACCTTTTTTTGTGTTTTGCTGGAAATGAGATAAAATGCAGGCGAGCCCGGCAGCTCCAGCGCCCCTGCGCTTCACAGCATTTGGGCCGGACAGCAAGCGGCTTCCAAGGCCGACGCAGTCCTCTGGGCCAGTGGGCATCATCACTGCCTCTAGCTCTTTCTGGCCTGCAGGAAATGGAAATCCACACGGTGTAGGCCTTGATTCGCAGTCGGTGTAGTAGACAGCGAGCGCAGTGCGCATACCCAACCCAACTGCTTGCGCAAGCCGGTGGCTGCTGGGAGCGCTGCTACTTAAGAGGAGAGGCTTGAATGTTGTGAGAAGGTTATTTATACATGTATGGTTTAAACTTTAAAAGCTCTTGTTTAAAAAAAAAACTGAGTTTTTGTCCTTTTCCCCCTTTGTGCTAGAGATTAAAATAAAGAAGGTTATTTATACATTCGGCTGTATAGTTCATATATCACATTGATTATAACATCATAATATGTCACTAGCCTATAAGTTAGTAAAATTAGTAAAATAAAATTGTACACTGAGAGTGACTACTTCATGCATTAGTCAAATATGTAAAGCTGAGGAGACAATCTTAGAAATGGACATGATACCTTTGCAGTCTGATAGTCACCTATACTATTTTGTGCAAAGAGTAAATTGCATCGTAGGTATTTAAATTATTAGGTGGTTACCAAATGAGTACTTCAACTAAAAAACATAACAGCAAGGTACTTAAAATATTGATGGTTCCCAGATAGGTACTCCAACTAAAAAACGTAACAGTTAAGTACTTAAACTACTGGTGGTTCCAAGATATATACTCTAATTATAAATTTTGGAAGTAAATAATGAGACAAATTAATTAAGTATAACTAATCCATCATTACTGTAGCATGATTTTGTCAAATCATAGACTAATTAGGCTTAAAAAATTTATCTCACAAAAGCCGATCGATAAACAATGGTCAACAGGACAATTGAGCTCATGATTTGACAATATCGTGCTACAACAAATATGTGCTAATGATGGATTAATTATACTTAATTACTTTTTCTCATTATATACTGACGGAATTTCTAATTAGGGTACCTATCTGGGAACCACCAATAGTTTAAATACCTAGCTGTTATGTTTTTAATTAGAGTACATATTTGATAAACAAATAGTTTAACCGTTACATTTTTTCGGTTGAAGTACCTACGATAACCACCCAATATTGAAGTACTTATCTGATAACCACCCAATAGAAATAAGTTTCGTTTCCTTATAATGGACATGGTGCCTGGAAAAAAGTTGTTCAATCCATCGCATTGGACGTGCTAGACCACCCCGTTGTTCGTTTAAAGGCCCTATTTGGCAACTTAGTAATCTTTTACGAATGAAAAATTATGCGCTTGTAATTCCTTGTGCACTAGAAAACCCTTGTATCTGTTTTCCGTTTGTAATCTGCTGCTTGGGTTGACAGGCTCGCTGGCCTCATGCCGTCATTGCTTGACTGTGATTGCTCGCCGCGAATCAAATCAAATCGAAGTTCTGATGTGCCGCCGTGCTGATCTGCAGAAATTTCTCTTCACCGCCCGTGATGCAAACTGCAAGCTCCGCCGGGGCCATGCCATCCCCTCATCCCCCGCAGCCTTGTTGCCCTTTTGCACGACTTGATGCCAATCTAGGCTGTAGTTGTGTAAATCAAAGCAGCGAGCATCACAAATCGGACCAAATTTGCATCGGTGCCAGGAATTGAGGGATGGGAATCGGGATCTAGTAGAGGGAAGAGAAGGACAGCGGAGGATGGATGGAGGGAGCGATCGCCATGAAGAGACCTGAAGCATTGCCGTGCGCGACGACGACGACTCGAGGAGCAGAGGATGAGCCCGACATCCGTCGGATTTTTAGTGTGCGCTATGGAGATGATTATTTTTATCCGGGTGTAAGGGCCGATTACAGGTGTTAGTGAGCCTTTTTATTTTACTGTCCATCCAAATAAAATTTTCGAGATCGATCTGAAAAATTTATGGGTTCTAATTTTACACCAGTTTTTGATATAAAACCAGCCATCCAAACATGGCCTTAATCCTTTTTCTGACCTGCTCAGAATCAACGGAGCTTGAGGGAAACCGTGGAAACGAGGACCAGTCCAAAGTCTGGATTTCTTCATAAGCCCACGACCGATCAGTTTCAGGGGAACTTGGGGAGCAGTGGGCGAGCCCAGCAGCCCTGCTGCCCCTGCGCTTCACTTCACAGCATTTGTTTGGGCCGGACAGCAACAGGCGGCTGCCTGGGCCACGCAGTCCTCTGGGCCAGTGGCCAGTGGACATCATCACTGGCTCACTGCGCTGCGCAGTGCGCACGGCACGGCTGGCGTTTGCCCGTTTAGTCCCAAACCGCTTGCTCAAGTCAGTTGGCTGCTGGGAGCGCTGCTATTTAGGAGCACCCGGAGCAACCTTTGGAAAACACGCAGCTGCGCAGTAGGCACAAAGCGAACTATTCTTTCGCCTTTTACTAAAGAATACCGTGTGCCTGCTGCAATAAGCAGCATACGCCAATTTTTGGAGGGTTCTTCCTCTGTGTGAGGAGGAGCCCAACAATTCAATTCAAGTTTTGCTTAATTTGTTTAAAAAATATTTGGATTAAAGATTTGTTCAATTGTTCCAATAATTCAATTCAAGTTTTGGTTAAAAACATTTAGATTAAAGATTTGATCAATTGTTCAAAAAAATATTTGGAGGGTTCTTTCTCTAAGGAAGAGCCCAACAGTTATCTTTTGGCCAAAAAACAATGAGGAGCTCAAAAATGAAATTTGGTGGGTTCTACTCTCTGAGCCCAACAATTCAATTCTTGTCAGTCCATTTAAAGAACACAGTTTTGGAGGGTTATTTCAGTCTTTCTCCCCGTGAGAATAGCACAAAAATCCATTGAAGTTCTGATCTTTTTTCAGCAACTGATGACTAATGAATTACACTACGATAATTTCCCTTTTGATTGATCAGTACTTGCAGCTGGAACAGAACAGAACGAGTGATTCATCGGGCGCGTGACGACGGTACAAGTACTTCAGAACCGTCTGAATGTCTGATGAGACTGTCAACATTTGCTAGTTCGTCTGTGATTTAAAAACTCTTTCGGATAGTTTATACTTCAACTGTTAATGAAACACAAGCGAAACCATGCTTGAGTAGCAATGTTCAAGAAATTTTCAGCTGCAACTGTATGCTTCAGCAGTTTGAGAGGTTCGTTTGACACGAGCTGCGTTGAAACATTTCTTTGAGAGGATACATAATTTATGAACATAATCTTGTTTGATTTTATAGAGCGGGTGCGTTGAAACATATTCAAACTTTCCAGATCGCCCCAGAGCTCCCTCGGTTTCCCTCCGCCCCAAGATTAGTGATAGTCCTCCCAAAATAACTTAATTTATGAACAAAATCGTCGCCCTCTTGCTTGTCAACAAAATTCCTGAGGTAGTTGGACCATGAATGAAGGCATGGCGAACCAAGACAAGAAGCCGCGAGGGCGAGGGGCGGGGAGAAGAACGCGGGCGGCGGCGGCGGGGGGCTGCACAAACCGCACATCCAAGGTCATTCGAGTCATGCTTACAGGTCCGGCTTCCTCCGCATCCCCATCTTCCTCGCGTCCGTTAGCTCGTGGGTTCATCCCTCCAAGAACCGAGTAGATCTAGTGTACTCTTCTCTATTTTAAATCTTGGTCGGGATTCTTGTATATATGGTAAAGTTTGCAGGATTTGGTTGAAAGAATCTTGTTTGCTTGCATTTTGGGAGCCGACGGGATAAAACCTCGGCGTCAAGATCCAACTGGTTAGCACTAGCATAGAGACCGTTCTCACATACGATCGGGTAGGTAGCCTCTCTCTCTCTAGTCCTTTCTTATTCATATGTGGGTTTTTGTACCCATTTCCTCCTCCAATCTTCATTACCTCCTTCATACACATTTGAAGGCTTAGAAATGTTATTAGTATTTGCCTGTAGCTCTCAAACCTGCCCTCCACGTTGTGAATTAAATCTTCGATGGTTTACGGACTTTTATTCAGTCAAGGATTGTATGGAGTTGAAAAAGCCAAGATCTAGGACATTCATGTCCGGAGAATTAGCCGGTCGTTGCATTAGCTGAATATCTAGCCCTACTGAATTGCCATGTCCCTTCAAGAAAATTTGGGTCGTTTGGTAGAACATGTGTTCTAGCGTTGTCCTGTTGAATAAAAATTGTCTTGCCAACATCTTCTCTTGGCCACATGGGATAACCTTCTCAATCAAATATTCTCTCGAATTGACTATGATACTCTTGGTTTCTAAGGTGTTTTGGCTTCTCCTTGCTGCAGGAACCTCTTTCACAAATGGCCAAACGCCAAGAAAATGTTAAATTACCTAGCTCATCATATCTAGGCCTAGCAGTGAGGAACATAACTTTGCCTATGCTGTTCATCGAATGGTCCAAAGGGTCATCTTCTTCCGGTAGTAGGTAGTATGTCCTCCCTCTTTTAGTCATGTAATACCATTTTTTCATCGATGTGCACTATATTCAGCATGTCACTGAATTTAGGTTCAACGCATCTGCTAGAGTTCTTTGATCTAACATGGAAATGCAAAACTTTAGTCTATCTCTCTTGTTGTTGTCTCTCAACAGTGGCTTCTGTACTTGAGTGGCGCCTTATCTCTCTCCTAACTTGAACTTTTTCTGTGCAATGTCGAAACACTGACATCTAAGGAGTTAGCTAGGGACCTTAAGGTTGATCTTTTGTTTAGTGGAATTGTGACCATTTGAGCAGTATCAATTGCAACTTTTTGCGGCCCACATGACCTGTTCTTCTGTTAGAAACATCAACTTCTTGTCCTAATGCCATCTGCTCAGTTGCACACTTCCAGATCTTTTGAATGACTCGAATGTGTGCATGAAAGAAAGCAACAACCTCCTTTGTTGCATTCTTGGTAGCCTTCCATTTACGCTTTTTGTGTGCAAAGATGTATACACGCATATCCGTTTATCGGTTAACCATTTCCTTAACCTCATGTGTGGTCCAGTGCCTACAATTGCAATAATAGGAGGAAATTAAATTATTTGAAGCTAACAGATTTTTATTCAAGTTATTGAACAACTAAAATATTGAATCAAACAACATGAAAACATCTTATTTACAAGTCACTTATATAAATCCAATTTCTCGTGATTTCCATGTGCAAAATTTTAGGGTGGTGGAGCTATTTTTATACAATCGCAAGAAATTGGACAGCATGATATTCTTTAAAATCACAGGGAAATGGCTTCATAAGATTCTTAGCTACTCCATGAGTACCTTTGCATACTAAATGCATTTAAGCATGCCAAGGTGCAATTGAGATGCTATTAGCGAGGAGCATATTGGATTTTGTATATTTCATCAATTACCGTAGCATCGCATATTTCTAATCTATCAAGCTTGTCAACAGAGGAATAGAAAGAGGTAAATCAGAAGTTATACCTGCAGCTACAGAGTTGGCACCACCATCTTGTGCCGGAGCATTGCCACCATTGAAGGATGAGAATTGCCGGCGTCGACACCCCCTCGTAACCTGCAGAGTTGCCTTCTCGGGTATGATTCTGCCATCTAAATGCATTTAAGCATGAGTGCCTTTGTATACTAAATGCATTTAAGCATGCCAAGGTGCAATTGATGACATGTTATATTGAAAATTATGGTTCCACATCACATTGGTTGGCATTGAGATGCTATTTAGCCAGGAGCATCTTTGGATTTTGTATATTTCATCAATTACCTTAGCTTACGCATATTTTTAATCCATCAAGTTTGTCAACAGAGGAATGAGAAAGAGTTACCTGCATCTACAGAGTTGGCACCACCGTCTTGTGCTGGAGCATCGCCACCATTGAAAGATGCAGAATTGCCGGCATTGACACCGGAACCGTATGCGCCATCAAAATCTTCCGGAGGTGTGCAATTGAGGTCCAGGAGAATGGTTGGTGCCATGCAAGATGAACTGGAGGTATGATTCTGCCAATTCAGGTCTAGATCCAACCACCCATATTTCACACGTGTTGATGCAGACCCTGCAACATTTGATGAGTTGGCTTTGGATGCAGTGGGCTAGAGGGAGAACTAGCCGGGGATGACCACGATTGGAGAGCTTCTTTGTTGATCACGATTGGAGAGCTCCTGTTGATGCAACTGGAGAGCTCTAGTTCAGGCACAGATCTCTGATGGTGACCAGCGCAAAGGGAGTTGTCCGCATGGAGCAATTGTTAGCTGGGCGGAACGATCTTGGAGGGAGAATTTCGAAATTTTTCAGTGGTGTCCCAGGGAGAGAGAGAATTTAAAAATGTTGTTGCGTGTCTGATAGAACTACTTGGTATTGTACTCCGTATATTTGAAATTTTTCGGTGGTGTGCTTGCCTGGCACCCACGTGACCGCAAGTGGCACCTCAATAAATTATTTGGTGGAAGGGTAGAAGTGTCCATCTTACGTTACCTTAATCTATGCTAAACCTGTCAGAACGACCTATAAAATGGGACGGAGGGAGTACAAAATTCCACTGAATACATCACAAACCATGCTTGCTTCTGTACTGTTTCCTTTTTTTAATATATGTAAGGAATGAAAGAATTTGTATTGTATAAAACCTTTGTGGTTAACTACTAGTATGACATCCTTCAGTGAACAATGTGATACATATTAGTATATACTGTATACTACAACCTGCCCTATGACATCTACTACTACTACTACTCAAGCAGTATGTTCCATTATTGTCCCTGGCCCTAGCTACCTACTATACACATCTTCATCCATCGAATTGTTTGAGGATTCTTCAAAACTTTTCACATCTTCATTCATCGAATTGTCTGAGGATTCTTCAGGAAAATTTTCAGCTGCACGCCTGCAACTGCAAGCTGCGCGCGTCAGTCAGCTGCGGCTGCCACTGCAAGTGCTCCGTGCTGCAGAGGCGACCGGAACGCCTCCCTCGGCGTGGACGCCGCCTCGCGCCCCTCGCTGCCGCTGCCGCTGGCTGGTTGAAGCTTCGTCTAAGCGGCGATGCGAACCGGGGGAGGCGGCGGCGCCACACCTCGGCGAGAGGTTCACCTGCTCCAGCGCCTGCAGCTGGAGCTCCGACGGGTAGTCGCGGACGCACCCGATCCGGGGCCCCGCCCCCGTTGTCCACTTGAAAGACAGCTGCTTGCCCAGCTGGTACGACTTCATCTCCTTCTTGGAGTTGATCCGCTGCAGGATCTTCTCCCTGGGCACCGGCGCCTGCTGCTCCTCGGCCGGCGCCTCCTGATCGGCAACATCTCCTGATGGTTCTGGCCGCGCCGCTGTTGCGGTATCTTCTTCGAATTTCTGGGAATCTGTACAGACAGCTTCAGCCGTCGTTTGGTCTCCAGTTTTCTCGGCCTCTGAAGTGATTCGCCTGAGACTGCCCCAGAACTCCTCATCCTCCTCGTCTGGGCTCATCTGCAGCGAACGAGTTCACGAAAAGAATTAGCCTCACATGAACTTTAGAGATGATCGAGATGTTCAGTTAAAACTTTCTGAATGACCAGGGTTGCGATGTGCGAACCTTAACATCGGTGAGATCAACCAAGTTGTCCTTGAGGAAGCTCTTGAACTCCTGGAAGTTCTCCTCTGTCGGCCGGTAGTGCCCGCTGTGAGGCCAGATAGCCTGTCACACAAACATAGCAGATTTGCCTCAGCATGACATCAAATATTTCTCATAAATAAATATTGATGGTAGATTGATGGGTACCTTCAGAGTTCCATTCTCAACAACCAATCGCCCAGCAGCAGAAGTAGCCCCTCCAGCAAGGAAGCTAGAGTGTTGAAATGTTCCCTTTTTCTTCTGCATTTCAAGTTCCAGGACAACGTTACAACACGATGAACAGATAATTCTATGATTGAGCGATGAACTTTTCCCAATCTGTGGGCATGAGAATATTTACCTGGCCAACATACAAGTTCTTAGACGTGCTAAGAACAAAGATCCACTTGGCGTCTCGCGGTCCACAAGAAGTGTCAAGGATTCGCCCACTTTTCTTGTACAAGAACTTGCCGTCCTCGATTACAACCTCATAGTCCTCTCTTTCTTTCTGCACAAACATAAGCATGGTACATTAGCCATCCATCGTACTCTGCTCAGTCGATCTCCTCTGTTCTATTCTGTGAATACTGAATGAATACTTACTGGACCAAGGTACTTGATGCACTGGCTCAGAAGCTTTGATCTTGAGCACTTGCCTTCAAGATTGATCTCCCTGCCTTCTCCGACATCAAGCCTGCATAGCCAAATCAATCAAGATCATCATCAGCTTAAATCATCATTGCAGCCAGCAGCCGAAACTATGAATGAAATACAGATAGTAACACACAATTTCAGTACTGACCAGTAGAAGAAAGGTTGCTTGCTTTCAGAGTGGAGCCAGCAATCGTAGTAGTAGTGAAGGTTATGGCCGTACCGGTGCCGCGGGTCAATCTGTTCGTTCGTCATCATGAAACAAAACAAATTTCAGTTTGGAAAAAGTTAGTACTTTGTGTATTGGCTGCAAAAAGATGAGCAAATTTCAACACTGAGAATGAGATGCGTGCATGCTGACTCACCGCTTCGAGCCAGTGCTGCAACGCGAGCTTCTGGGCGTTCTCGTCCTTGAGCAAGCCCTTGCCGACCTTGGCGACGCGCGTCCTGGCCCTGGACCACTTGGACATGGCGGTCTCCTGCTTCTCGATGTCGAAGAAGGAGACGGAGCTGCGCTTGAGCAGCGCGAAGTCCAGCAGCTTCCACCAGCTCTGCTCCACCAGCACGGCGCAGTCGGCGAGCTGGCGCCGCGTGCGGAAGCTCTTGTACACCTTCTGCAGCCGGAGCGCCGCCGCCTCGTGCTTGGGGCTGTCCGCGGCCGCGGCCGCCGGCTCGGCGAACCTCGCCCTGGCGACCTCCCTGGGCGCGGGCATGGCGGTGGCGTCGGCGGCGGTCCGGATGGAGATCTCGGTCTCCACCTGCAGCGCGGCCTGCGCGCGCTTGAAGCTGAGCGACCCCTCGATGCGCAGCTTGCCGGAGCCCAGCGCCGCCCGGAGGATGGCCGGCTCCCCCGCGCCTGCCGCGGCGGAGGACGTCGCCGGCGCCGGCGCTTCTTCCTCCACGACCCAGCGGGTCGTAGTCGTCGGCGGGGCACGAGAAGAGGACGCCCATGGCGACGGCCGGCGAGGAAGAGGCAAGAAAGAAGCCGCAGTCGCCTCCCTAACTCTCAATCAAGCTTCCTCTCTCTCAAGTCTCAACAACAATGTACGGGCTTCTTCTTGGTGGTGTTGGTTCCTTCTCGTTGTCAAACGGAAGAGAAGGCTGCTGCTGAGCAGTGAGCAATGGTGGTGGTGGTTGCTAATTATGTGATAGGATTAGTGTGAGACAATGCAAGGCCCATATATAGACAGAGGGGGAGCAGGTGATGAGCTGGGGGCTGAGGGGACGGTCGCTGGCGGTGTGGACTTTCTGGCCTTGCGGGCGGGCGGCGCGCGCGAGAAGAGGAGGAAGAAAGAACCCAAAGTCCCAAAGGTGAAAGTCTTCCCAAACCCGTAAACAAAACAAAACAAAACAAATCAAAACAAAACAAAACAAAAAAACAAGAAAAGGCGATTAGTTTTGTGGCGGTTCCACGTGTTGTCGGGGATGGGATGTCAGATTGGTCTCACTCGGAAATCGGGATCGCGGTGGCGCTAGGCTGCCCCCGCCGCGGTCAGTGGCAATGTCTTGGCTGTCAACCGTGTGCGTCAGTCCCGCCGTGTATCAAAACCAGCGACGCTGCCTGCTCTAACAGTAGCCGGCGGTGGTGCCGAGCGCCGCCTGTCTCCGTCTCCGCCTCCGCCTCCGCCTCCGCCGTGTTCTCCTCGTCCTCGGGAATCGGGACGCACCGCCGCCGGCAACGCGGCAGATGTATTACAGCAACCATAGTCCCAGTTTTTACCCTGATTTCTCGGCCCCAATTTACCAGAGCTGACCTGACGACGCAACGGTTTACCTCAAGACTGGAGTATATGGTCGGTCCTGGCAGTTTCCATGAACCAACCTTGTTGGCTCTGTTCTGTGTTGTCAAAAAATAATAATATAAATTGTTGGCTCTGTTATACTATAGAGTACTAGTAATCCCCTATTTCCCTTCCTTCATTAGAAACTCAAAAGTCAAATGCCCTGGCCATCCGCCAGGAAGTTACTGAAAATCAGATCATGACAAGCGTGCAGATTACAGAGCGGGAGTGACGACAGTGCCGACGCTCGATCGAGAGGAAGGAGGACATCATATATACTACTAGTTTTTTTATATGGTCGGTCCGACGGTGCAATCCTCCGTGTCCACTTTCTTTGTAGCTTGTGCATTGTCCAGGGATATGCTGTTTGGAACGCGGTGAAATCCGCCAAATCGCTATTTCAACTTGTTGAGCAATAAATATTAAAAAAAAAATCCTCTGCTCAGTACATATGGCACCATCATCAGTTAGTGAAGAGGAGGATACATACATGCGTTGTGGAAAAATCAAAGACCATATTCCACTAGATCAATGTATAGAAATATAACTTTCCAAGGAATTTCTAACAAGAGAATGAGAAAATATGGAAAGGAAAGACTCCCATGAAGATAGGAATATTCATGTGGTTCACTAGTAATTCAAGATAAATTACAAAATGGTGAGAAATTTAAAGAAAAGACACTGGAAAGGGAACACAAAATTGTGTTTGTGTTGGGGTGAAGGAAACAATGGACATATTCTTTTCAATTGCATAGTAGATAAAACAATTTTTTTTTATGCTTTAAGGAGACCTTTGATGGGATAAGTGCCCTAGTAGTTTGCAAGAGGTGTTTGAATAAGCTTAGTGATCATATCAAAGGCATCAAGAGAAATTAGAGAGTGATTAATACATGTTTAAGCTTGTGTGTATGTGTGTGTGTGTGTGTGTGTGTGTGTGTGAGAGAGAGAGAGAGAGAGAGAGAGAGAGAGAGAGTTGATCACTTAGCTTGTGTTGCACGGACCTTTGTGCCTTTGTGGCTCACCGGTAACAATACCAAAGCTTGGTGTAGAGCGGCAACATTTGGTGTGCGGCGGATGAGGCGGCCCTTCCTTCTTGCAGAAACTCTGACGTTAAGATGAGTAGCAGAGATATGGAGAACTCTATACTAGATAACATTAAGGTGACTATAAGAGACGGAAGATAGTGGCAAGCTTTGGTGTCTTGTAACATTTGCACCGGTTGCGCAAGCCTTTGTGGGGAGCTCAATGCCATGATCAGTGAGGCTCGATGGAGCTCTAATGTGAACTAGGGGGTATGTACATTCTCGTGTCTCATAGTTTACTCTTTCTTGATTTGCTCTTTACTTACCACACTTTAACTTTCCACACTATGTTTTGTGTAACTAACTAGCAAGATGTTTCTTCTCTGATTGGCATACGCTAGTTCATAGGATTACCTCTAGATTGTAAAACTTTATGACTTAAGTTACAACACCTAGAAAACCATAAGTGCATATCTTGCTAGTTAGTGTATGGCTTTTCAAGTGTTGATCCTAGGTTTTAGTTTGACCTAATTCTCTAGCCTTTGGACTCATGTGTGCCTATATTGTTCGAAAAAGAACTAGTTGTTGACAATTTATAGAGAAGTGTATTACCATTAATGATGTCAAGTAAATATACTACAAAGATATGTTCCATGATAAAATAATAAATTGTGAAGATATCATAAATGTACTCCTTTATATAAACTTAAAAAGAAATCAAATTGAGTCACAAAAAAAAGAAATCAAATTATGTGATACATAATAAATCTAGAGTTATTTTTTGGAGGAGGATGAAGTACTAAAAGACCAAGTACTAGTTTTTTGGGATAATTTTGCTGCAGTACTTAAGACTCACTACAATCAAATTGCAGGCAAGGCTGCAAGAAGCTAGGAGGGCTAAGCTAAATAAAATTCTGCTTACTATCCAGCGCATACTTAATTAGCACTAGCACAGAGATGAGCTGCAAAGTTCGTCGTTCTTATGGTTTGTTCTAATCTAAAGCTGGTATGTTCTTCTGCAAAGTTCGTCGTTCTTCTGCAACATCTCCTCCAAAACTGTAGCAGTTTCCGACTGATTCTGCCCTCTATTCCGCCAAAAGCGAGACTAGAAACCGACCAAGCAGTAGTTCGATGAGGAAGTTGTACCCTATTTCAACCGCAATATGCAGTATATATATTAGTGCAAACCGAGATCTTTGCATTCTCCTCCTACTACGTCACCGTTTAATTAGTTTATTATTCCGCTTTAGACACCTCACCGTATTTTCCTAATCCTAAAGAAAATAAGGTAAGCAAGAACACGTCAGCGGATTCGGATGTCCACGACGATATTATTCCGGTTGTTCGTGCGTCATTTGGCCAGGACGGTGGTAGTTACTTACAGTTGGTCAGTTGTTCTTGTTTTAGCTGAATTTTTGCCCTTGAGCAGAACTGGTCTCGGTCGGTTCAGTCATGTGTGTCGTGTCAAAATGGGATTGGAGCCACGAAATCTCCCGACAAATTTGGACGGTGAGCTTTCTTGCGACAGTATAATTCATCAGGTAAAACTGTTTTTTTTTTTGGTCAAGTACTGAAAGATGGCCAACCAAATGCCGCGCGGTATCAGCAGCTAAGACTTTATTGTCTGTGAAGAAAGAAAATGATACAATTTATAATAGTGGACGGACTCGTGCCCTTCGAACGTTTTTCTTTTCTTCTGTGAGCTGACGATCATTTTCAATCGCAAAAATGAACAAACTTACTCCGAATTGTGCTGAACAAGCACATTCGACTTTTCAAGGGCTGTAAGCTACAGTCTAATTCGCCAAGTTCCATAATTAGGTGGAAGATTAAACCCTCATGCGTAGCTACACTCTGAACAACAAATGCATGCGTTCCTTTGTAGCTCCTTGAGGCCTAAGTGGAGTAGCTCGTACGATTCCTATAGGTAGAGATATAGAGTAGCCCCTACTCTATCATTTTTATGGGGAAGGAGAGATAATTTTGAACAAAGTGTGTAGGTTTTTTTTCCTATGAAAATGGTACCCCTACATATTAGGGCTTTTGACTCAGTCAACAAGGCTAACCTTGAACGAGCACTTTCTATGAAAATATGATATTTCAAATAGAGGTATTTATATAATATGGAATTACTATTTCCGATGAATCTTGTGGCATCAAACGTAATATTATGAAACACATTGTTTTTACATTTGTAGCTATTTATGGTCAAAACTAAAAATATTTGACTTAGGACAAAACGTAAAACAATGCACATACACCATGCTCTTTCTATGAAAATATTTGACTTAGGACGAGATCTAAAATAATTGGCTCTCTATTTTGTGGAGGCTGGGAATTATTCCCTTTATATATAAAAAAAAACAATCATAATGGGTTCTATTTATTTAACAGAAGAATTAGTTAAAAAAGGAATCATATCATCAGTGTTGATTATATATCATCGATCAATGTTCCTTAAATGAGAACAAGCACAAGGCAGAAAGAATTGGAATATTTAGACACTCATCACATAAATTAAATAAGAAACCGGTTATGCGTACGTACGTTGTTGACCCCTCAACGCAAATGCCGGGCAGTGCGTAGCCACAGAACCGCAAAGAGACGAATCCAATCACCAAAACCACGGACATATTATACGTATAATACACACATAAATGTATAAAGCAAAGCAAGGAATCCACAATAAGTACTCACTCCTGCATGCGCATGAGAAGAGTTCCAAGTATGCATGAATGCATGCCCTTAGAGCGAGGAATAATACATACGGTGTGTACTAAACGCCCTGATTAGGAGCACGGATGATACCTTAATCCACAACATGATGGACGCGAATGGGATTATATTATACTAGAAACCGGCAACGCCAGGGTGTTTTTGACGCTAATCGTACATCTGCGCGATAAATTTAATTAGTAGGCAGGGCAGGCAGGCACAAGCATCCATGCATGCATCATTACACAAGAGTCAAGAAGAGGACGGCTGGATGCATGGGTCGTCAGGTCTGACGTGGCTGCTGGCGAAGCCGCTGCGTGCGTGCACTCTACAGCTAGCTTTCTCGATCTCCTGCACCTTCCATGGAAGCTTCTTCTCCGATGCTTAGTAGTACAAGAAGTTGGTAGGGATCATTGTTCACCCATGGATATACACGTACGTACTAGTATACAGCTAGCTATCAGCTACCAGAGAGCACGCACACGTCGGTGCACATGACGGACAGCAAGGTGGCAAATCTAAGATGGATGAAATGTCTTGTATGTGGATCATGGCGAGAAGGACGACAGCAGGATTTGTGGGCTCCGACATGTAATTTTGTCTGTTTAATTATAGTACGGTGATGCACTTTCCACTAGCGGCGGCGGCCGCACTAGGGCTCTGAATCTGTTGGAGCCGGACCCGGACGGGAAGGGAACCACACAGGAAAGATCCCGTTCCACCGCTAGCTAGTGATGGTCTTCAGCACCGTCAAGTACCTTTTTTCTGTATATATCTTCTTATGTTACGAAAAAGTTTTTGCAGTTATTATATATCCATGCTTGTCATCATGCCATGATAGGGTACGCCAGGTACGTGCTTTATCATTATCTGTGCTTTCAAAACGGCCTACAAGGCAGTGAACCCTGCAACGGATATACCTACTCGTGTATACAAATATACAGTGCACTCACAGAGTCACTCGGTAGCGTAGCCAGAAATTTGAATCAATTAAAGTGGTCCAACTTAATATAATGCTTTATCTTTTTGCTAGTGATATAAATATGTAGATGTCCATAAATATGTTCTTACATTTACCACAAGCCTTATATTTATGAGCATTTTCTAAAGACTTTGCTAGAGACCTCAAAATTAATGAAGTCATCGTAGGTGCCTCACCATCAACGGACATATTATTTACTATTAAAAGAACAACGCCATAATACACTACTACAGACAAACTTATGTGGCACGTTTGATAAAAGGCCTTCGAGGCGGGTAGCCAATTCAACTGCCTCAGTTAATTGCCTAGGATTAACCGAGGCGGTCACAATCAACTACTTCACAAAGTTAATTTATGAAGGCTGATAAAAAATAACCGCCACATAAAATCTATTAACCGAGGTGGGCCTTATAAACAACCTGCCACTAAAAATACCTCTTTTTCGGACACGGGCCTTTTATAAGGCCCGCCTTGGTTAATATAGCCCGAGGCCCACAGAAGCCCAGACGGCTCATTACCATAGTCAAGTATAAAACCAAAACTTAGGGTTTCGCCCCTCCCCTGCCATTGCCCCGTCGCGCAGTCGCCCCTCCCCCGAACTCCTCTCTCTCTCCTAGTCCTATCTTTCTATTTCTCTTAGTTGTCTCTCTCCCTACGGTGCGTCGTAGGAGGCGAGGCGTGGCGGCCTGGCAACTCATGGCGTGCGCGCTTGGCGACGCATGGCGTGGAGGTGCGGTGGCTCCCGGCACATAGGCGTGTGGCCCGGTGGCCTTTCGGTGCGAGGTGCGGCAGGGCGTTGGCGTGGCGGCCCGATAGCTCGTGGCCTTTCGACGCGAGTCGCGGTTCCTCTTCCTCGGGCGACGTGCGGCGCGACGGCATGACAAACAGATACGGCGAGCAGGCGGCGGGATCTGGTAAGCAGCGGACGGTCTGGCGAGCAGGCAGCCGGATCCAGCGAGCGGAGCGGTACCGCGTGGATGGGCTCGACGGGCCCGTGAATAGGCTTGTTGGGGTTGTCCACGGGATTTCTTATTTGATTAACCGAGGCGACAAGCCAAAGACCTGTCTGAGACGGTTGGCTTGCTCGCCTCGATTAATCCTTATTTTAGCAGTCATATAGATGCGGATCTTATATATTAAAATATTTTTTTAGAATTACATAGTACAACGCAGACACCCACAACACGCACGAACACTCATCTCCTAGAACACACGTACACAAACCCTACCCCTATGAGCACCTCCGAAGGACTGAGCCGGCAGATTTAGAGATTCCCGAAGTCACCACAGGCGTCTTGTTGTCGATGGGAATGTCGCTTACCACTTAAAGCATAATGCCAGTGAATCCTAGAATAAATCTAGAAAAATACAATCACTCGTGCCAAGACGAGGGCTTGAATCCAGGTAAGTTGGTTTCACCACAAGAGACCTAACCATATATGCAAATCTTATTAGAAGTGTCAGAAGAACGGACAGAGAGCAAATTAAATTTGTATACGTACGTTAATATATACATCCGCTTTCATTAGGGCTAATTAGGAAAGTCAAGTTCCTATGGGATATTGGATTTTTCTTTGGCAGAGTAATTTATGAGGATATCATGTTAATGCCTTAGTTCTCTGTATTGCATTTCTAGGTTTTGCTTTGCTTTACTTTTAAGTTAGGCCTTAGCGGTGCCGGTGCCGCACCTGGCCGGCCGGTGGTGAGTGTACAGTACTACCATTAGTATGAATGATACTTTATGCTGGAAATTAATTGAGTGTCACTTTCTTGTGGCCTGGTAATGAACACGGCCTGGGATAAGCTAAAGCTGCACTTTTAGGACTAATAATGATTGTATCGATCTGGATGGATTGCAACATGACTGGGTGGAATTTGTGTGTGTCTCTCTCTCTATGTATATGTGAGAGAGAATTAAAGCTTAATTCAGCGTCTGACTATATATGCTTGTGTGAAAAAAGTTTGCAAGTGGCGGAAATGATATTAGAATATAATACATACATTGTTGTGAGGCTGGTGTTGAGATGGTCCGTCGCCAATTTGCTATTGAGTGATCGTACATTGCATCGATCTGTATCGCCAAAAGGTCATCAGTATATACAGTAATTGTGCGTGCATTTATTCTTTTAGCAGGCATTATATTATATTTGAGAAAATAGCTAGTTATCGACAGGGACGCGTTTGTTCGTATAATATATGGCAAACTTGTTATTGCTGTTATTTGAACTGAATATATACTTTATAAAATGGTTGATTTCATTGTGAAGATAGATAACACCTCGCCCACCACTTACATATACTCCCTCCGTCCCTTTATACTTGTCGTTATACACTTGAATGAGGTGCATCCACCGTTGAATGAATCTGGACGTCTGTGTGCCTGAGTACGTAGCCTCCAACGTGAATCTGGACACTTGAATGCTGGGCTAAAACGACAAGTATAAAGGGACAGAGGGAGTAGGAGTATAGTATAGCAGTAGCATGCATGTTGCCTGACTGTTAAGTTATTCGTGAAAGATCAGTGACGGCACGCCCACTGCTAGCGATATTAGTTAAACAGCAGCATGTAATTAAGGTTTGCTGCTTTGGACATGATTGGCGTTGCAGCGGCCGGCCGGGAAGCACCACCATAGCCGCGGTACCTGCCCGTACGTGCCGACGACGGCGGCTGGCGGTGGTCAAACCTTGCATCGCTAGCTGCCACCGTACCGCGCAGGCAGGCAGGCAGGCAGGCAGGCCGGCGGCACAGCAACAACAAAATTAACTAAAGGGTACACAGTAGCATGCGGTAGTAGCAGTACGAGTGACTAGTACGCGCTGTACGGCGAGTGTACGTATACACAACATTAATACAGGGTCGCCCGTCGTACTAACGTGGAATCGAACGAAGGTACTGCCTCCGTCTGAAAAAAAAGCATGTAAATCTTATTTTTTAAGTCAAAATTCTTAATTTTAATCAAATATAATGTGTAATAAGTATCATTAGATTTATCTTGGAATATATGTTTGTGATAAATTTTATTGAACATCTAAATATATACTGTATGACATTTTCTATAAATTTAATTAAAATTAAAGATTCTTCCACTTATCGAGAAGCGAGATCGATCGAGCACGGCCGGCCGGGTGCATGGGCGCGCGGTGGCCATTATTCCGCCATGGACTTAGATTCCTAGCTGTCCTTGGATCCGTGGTACGGAGTATAAGTACGTACGTAGATTCCTAGGCTAGCTGGCCTGGCGTGTTATCAACAACTGCATGCACCGTTTGATTTTTTATCTGAGGCCTTGTTTAGATGGAGGTTGGAAAGAGAGTGTAAAGTCCTCAGAAGCACTTCGTTTGTTTGTGGTAAATATTGTCCAATTATGGTCCAACTAGGTTCAAAAGATTCGTCTCGTGATTTACAACCCAACTATGTAATTAGTTATTTTTTTTTATTTATATTTAATGCTATTTACATGTGGGAAACAATTTGTGAGAGAGAGAGAGATTAGAAAAAGTCCTGAAGACTTCGTTTGTTTGTGGTAAATATTATCCAATCGTGGCCCAACTAGGCTCAAAAGATTCGTCTCGTGATTTACAACCCAACTATGTAATTAGTTATTTTTTTATTTATATTTAATACTATTTATATGCGGGAAATAATTGATGTGAGGGAGAGAGTGGAAAAACTTGCAACAAACTAAACAAGGCCTGAGTGTAGCCATGCATGCATATAAGATTGACTGAAATCGACCAGCCACGGAGGCGGAATACGAGCCGGCCAGCTGCTGCCCACCGTACCCACCCACCCATCGATCCCAGCTGGCTAGTAGCTAGTACTCCTATAGTTAGTAGATATACAGTACTCCGTACTACTACCTCTCCTATATTTAATTTAAGAAGAACTTCATTCAGGTGAGGTGATCCATGATCCTGCTTCGGTTGACCGCTGGTGGTAGTAATATAATATAAATGTACTGTATATCTACTAACTATAGGAGTACAGTCAGACAGACAGCTATAGCATTAGGTTTCCATATGGTCAGCGGTCAGCGTGATAGTAGTATAAGTGAATGAATGGCAGTTGGACCGAGTCCGAGTGTGAACTGGTGCTTCGATCCATCCAAGAACACCGCTCCTACATACAGATCCTGCTGTGCTGCATGCCATACAGATACAGCTTCGTCATTGACTCATTTCATATCGTATTATTTTTTTTTTTGAAGCAATACGGCAGACTTTATTCACTCAAGGTAGAAATATCGTTTACAATGCGATCAAAGATAAAACTAGGGGGCTCATCGTCCCATAAACAATTTTGCTTGGTCTGCATGGCTTTACTAGTAAGCAAGTGAGCAACTTGATTCACTTCCCGATGACAATGCTCGATACTTATCTCCTGAAAACCATTCCACACCAGAATGCATTCATCATATATAGGCGCAGCAGAGTTTGCCGTAAATCCACCATCGCTCATAATCTGAACCACTTCCATGCAATCTGATTGAACAATTAGCCGGTTGCAACTAATATGTTGTGCTAGCATCAACCCCTCCTTCGGCGCATACGCTTCGGCCATCGGTGCATCAATTAAATGTGGTACATAGCTGTGAGCAGCCGCTAAGAATCCGTCGTTGCTATCCCGAATGATTGATCCCACACTACCTCTTCCTCCATCTTCATCAAAGGCCGCATCAACGTTAACCATAACTCTCCCTTCGCTCGGTTTCTTCCATCCTTGCCTTAACTTTGAATTCTTCTTCATTGCAATTTGATAATTCTTCGTCAGTGCAGCAATGGACATGGCTGTTTTTACTGGAGTTTGGACCGTCTCCCCATGCTCGATCTGTCTCCTTTCCCACCACAGGTACCAGCCTGCTGTGAGCACCAATTCTGCTAATCCCACGTCCAGACCATGGATCATCTCTTCTCTTCTAATAATTTCATCAAGCACCACCGAGCCTGACCGATCAACAGATAGATAATCAAGTAATATCTCCTGCACACCAAGAGCCTGCCACACTACCATTTCATATCGTATTATTATAAGGTATAGTACCGTACTACAGTGTAAGCTTGACTTCCAATACAGTTAAGTACCGTACGCACGTAAATTAAAAGAGGATTAGGGAGCCCGAACCCGGCCGGCCGCGGTCAACAACCCGATGATCCCTTCCGGGCCCGGCAGGAGGCACAGGCAGGCAGGCAGGCCGGTCTTGTTTTGCTGGGCGGGCCGCGCCTTCTGCTGCTTTCGGCAGGGCGACTGAAGCGACGACTCCTGGTCGCGTCTATCGACTTCGACTATGCGCATGCGTTCATTAACATTGCTCCTGGAGTACACTATCTTTGTCATGAAGTAAAAAAGAAGCGATTTAACTTATTAGTGTGGCCTTTAAAAACATAGTTTCTAACACTAATTTCTCTTATATAATATAAATAATTAAGGCTCGCTAATAAGCTGAAAATAACTGATTTTTATGAAAGAAAACATTGTTGGGACGACTCATAAGTCAACTAGCATATACACATACGCAAACATACAAATCCTACCTCTATAAATACCTCTATAAGACTGCATCGGCAATAACCATTTATAAATACAAATCTGATACAAATACTTTTGTATGGTTAGACGACTTGTTAGTTAAAATATATAACAAAAAGTGAATTTTAATAACGTTTGTGCATATTTAACATTAGTTTTTGCGAATGACAAGGTCTACGCCTCATATTTGGGATGACAGGGGTATACGAAGAAACTTTGTCTCCTTTGGAAAAAAAGGAGAACGTGTGGCGGCAGTTAAGTTGTGGCATATTTTTCAACTAGGAAGGACTATGGCGCCACATCTAAACGCGGAACGCGCGCAAAAGCCTTCTGGTGGTGGTGGTGCCCTGCACTTGAGGCTAGCAGGCTATGGCGGGGAACCAAACACCCTCTAAGAGTCCGTTTATGTAAAAAAAAAAAATACAAGAATAGAGTAGAGCAAAAAGTGAAAAACCACAAGATTCTAAAACGCAACAATCAAAAGTTTAGACTGTTTGGAACATAGGAACCCAGGACATAGAATCATAAATGTTGGGCTGATATAAATACAGATTAGAGTTCATAGTGATAAATGGTTGACAACAAACACAATATTAAAGATATCATTTGCTTCACGTAGATAAACTAGAGCTGATATTTTATCTGATGACCCTCTCTACTTGAAGGGGGTGAAGCTCCTCTCCTATCTAATGAACGAAGTTCCTTTTTTTTTTTGGTCTAAACTCGGAAGCTTTCTGATGAGGAACAGAAACCAATGCAAGCTGATTAGTACGTGAGAGGCAGCGAGTGTCGGCAGGAAAATTTTCCCATAGCTCTGAGCATATTTTCTGTTTCCTCAAAAAATGCAGTCTCCATTTCCTTTCCTGTGAAAAGTCTTTCTCTAAATCCTTAGATCCAAATGTATCATCTCTATTCCTTTCCTGTGGAACTAAAACCTCATTTTTTTTCCTTCATTCCAAATGGGGCCTAAACCTTGCCATGAGATACATGAAAACGTAGGAATTTCGGACGAAAACTAACACGGGGTTGAAAAACTTTTCCTCTGTGTCTAGCTCTGTTCTGTTGTATTTAGTGCAATCTAATTCCGTGTTTTTTATTCCATGTTTTGAGAATAAGGGGCCTATACTTAGGCTCCAGATGTCGTGCACTCGTGTGTCGTGGGGGACTCGGCGTGGACTCTGCGACCGTCGGTCGAACGATCTGACCGCGTCATCGGAGAGCATGAAGCAGCTGCGTATCTGCATCCTGGTCGTAGGTTGCTCAGCTTAGGCCTTGTTCTCTTCACATGAAAGTTGCAACTTTCATGCAACTTTCTCATCATATCAATTTCTACCCGTATGTATAGGATGTTGATTAAATATTAGTAAAAAAATAACTAATTATACGGTTTAGTTGTAAATCACGTGACAAATCTTTTGAGCCTGGTTGGACCACGATTTGACAATATTTAAAATTTTTATACAAAATAAATGTACCTTGATCGAATGCAACTTTTTCACCAACTGAACAAGGGCTTAGCAATGACGTGCCATACCCGTACATTTATTAGTGTTTCAGAGTCCAGACCCCACTTCACTGACCAGTGACCACCCATGGACCTACTAGGATGTTGACCTAGCAGATTTGATGGTAACCTCGTAGTAACAAAAGACAGAGTGGATGGATCGTGGCCCGACCGGCCGGACCCGATCCCTACGCCAACGCGGTTCTAACACGTACTACTACTAGTAGTGCTACTACTACTACTGCACTCCTACGGCGCCGGCGCACACTTTTTCGCCGTACGCCGACCGGCCACGCTCGTGGCAGCAGAGGGAGCCACCCACGTAGTAGTCGGACAAGATCGATCGATGCACCGTCCTATAGCAGCAATTAATTAATTAATTAATTAATAATTAGTAGTACTGCGTTCTCCTGAAAAGTAGTAGTAGTAGAGGTTGTATGTTACTGTATCGATCGATCAGCTCCTGTTCTGTCCGCTGACATTAACATACCGATTGACTGAAACGGGAATACTAAGGCCTTGTTTAGATTACCTCGTGAGTTTTCAAGTTTTTTTCACTCTCTCTCCATCACATCAATTTGATTTACCAAAACATGTAAAGATTTTTTTTATTTATTAAATATAAGTAAAAAAAACTAATTACACAGTTTAGTTGTACATCACTATTTACAGGCGAAATCTTTTGAGCCTAGTTGGTCCACGATTGTTTTTTCTCTCTCTCTCCATCATATCTACCCCATGTAAAGAGTATTAAATATAAGTACAATATTTGCCACATATAAACGAAATGCTGAGGACTTTTCAATCTCTCTCTCTCCATCACATCAATTTCTACCCTATATAGAGCATTAAATGTTAGTAAAAAAATAACTAATTGCATGGTTTGGTTGTAAATCACGAGACGAATCTTTTGAGCCTAGTTGGGCCACGATTGGACAATATTTACCAAATACAAACGAACTGCTACAGGACTTTTCAATCTCTCTCTTCCCCCCATCTAAACAAGGCCTAATATTCCCTGTGCCTAGCACAAAGCCACATGAAATGGTCATATCAGACCTCCGTCGTTCATCAGAATCAAGCTAGCATGCATCAATCACACAGACCTAAAACAAGGTAGTACTCCATCCACTCCAAGCTGGAGCAGTTGAGATCTTGGATAAGCATTGATGCCGATGGCTGCCCAACTAACTGAAAAACTTTACGAGTTTAAAACTAGCTCTGACTAGAATTAACCACCACCACTAGAATTAACCACCACCAGCAGCCAGTGAGACAACAGGACTCGTCGTCCTGCCAGCCAAATGCAACTACCATCAAAATTTCCATTCCTTGTCAAGTAGTGCCAGTAGTAGTGGCCGGCATTTCCTTCCCTCGCTAGCTCTCCATCCCATTCCCATAAAACATGTCTGTCGGTCAAAACACGGTTTGTACGCATCGATGAACAAAAAACGTTTACTCCTTGACCTCACAAGCAGACGGAACAAGACCTGAGCTAGCAGGCCCCGATCACCAGCAGCAGGTCCGGTCTCCTCGCTCTTGTCTTGCATTAACAGGGGATTGAACCAATAATTACTTAATATTACCTCTACCCAAAGGGTCAAAGTGACACACACACAGTTCGCGAGTCTAGTCTGGTCTGAACTCAACTAACGACGGGCCAAACACTTCCCATATATTTCTTGCATAATAGTATATAGTACATAATACTGACTCCACTATACAGTTTTTGCAGCTGTCGTCCGATTTTCCACAACGAAATTAACCTCATCGTCTTAACGTCCAAGCAAGACCAATTTGCAGTTGTCTTTATTTCATTAGCTCCCTCAGACACGGCTGCAAGTGCAATAACGCGTCATGTTTAAGCAAATCACCCTGTCATTGCCGGGCTATTATCTCTCTCGATCCGCTCTTCACATAGTCAGACTTCTGAGTAGTAGGATTCCTCTACCAAACAGGCCCGAAGCCCCCTTCTATACACAAGATGAGTTTAAAACTCTGCTAATCCAGCTACAATTCCAAAACCATGGGACTACCTATATTCATGTTTTCAAAGAAACAGCTGCCGCTGAGTAAGTTGCAAAATGCTTTCAAAGTAACATTTGCCGCTGAGTTGATGGCAAAAATAAGAGCAACTCAAGAAAAGTGGCTCTCAGCTTCAGTGATAGGTTCTGTCTACTTCTGGGCCTTCCGTTCCATCTACTTCTGGGCTCAGTGGGCTCGCACCATCGCATGTTGTACACATCACAACGGTACCATCACTAAGTTCACAGAGAGGCTATTGGATGAACCATTGAATACCCTCAACACTGCCATATCAGTTGCAGAAAGAAAAATTTCATATCATACGGGTACCTTTGCAGTGGTCAACATTGGTTCACAATCCACTTCACTCATCAGAGATTTCGGAATACACAATACATCATACTTGTTCAAAACTCCTAGAGTACACGAGAGTGCTGACAAAAATAATAATCTGGAACATATGCATTTCAGCATAACAGTGACTAGACAGTCACATAGAGCCCTGAGGCACTTCACTCGCTAACAGAAAGAGATCTCTGCCTGCGAGGAGACCTGCTAACAGCGGGGCTTGCACTCCTTGATCTGCTGTCAGATGGTGATCGCGACACAGATCTCTCCCGAGGTTGAGGAGACGGGGACCTGTCAAGATGGTAGGTGAGCCAATCAATTTAAGTACAAGCACATGGAGTTTTCATCAGCATATAAGAGGATGGCAGCAAGTTGTACCTTGAATAGTGCTTTCGCTTAGGTGCTGGCGAGTAGCTTCGGCTGCGGGACCTACCCCTAGGAGAATCGTTGTACCCCGGTGACCTCGAGCGCAACCTCCGATCATAAGAACGGCCTCTGCCACTACAGAAGTAAAAAAAAATGCACAAGTAAATTAGCTTTTTACCTCGTAAAATGCTATGGCAGATAGATAGCGTGCCCACAAATGCATAGTTAGGCACTATTCGTTTTGTCCCCAAACCACAGGAGTTAGGAGGGATTGATGGGGATAAGATCTCCTACAAGTCGAAATCCTCCTCATCCCCTCCATTCTCACCCCCCCCCCCCCCCCACCCCACCCCACCCCACCTCCTTCAATCCCTATAGTTTAGAGATGAAACAAGCAAGGTCTTATAGGGCCTCTTTGGATCCAGGGGGCTAACAATTATCCATATTTTTAATACCAATTAGAAAGGCTAAATGTGAGCTAATTCTGAGATAATAAGAGCTAAGTGGTGGCTAACAGGCTCATAGAATGGGTATCGTAAGGGGAAGATTAATACCTCATTCTTTCCCTGGCCCTCATGTCAGAAGGCTTCTTCCTGTTTTCCTCTGCAAAAACAACAGTAATTTCCCTTCCAAGCAGCATCTGCCCATCCATATGGTACTTTGCATCAGAAGCATCCTCAGGATCAAAGTATTGAATGAACCCAAATCCTTTAGGTTCCCTGAAACAGAAAGCAAATTTAGCATTTTATTAATAAAAAAACAGCAAAGAAACATTAACAAGAAAACCCCTGCAGAGTCAATCAAATCAAGATGCTGCGAACTCTTCCTTCCAAGAATGGTGATTCACACAAATCAATTTCAATTAATACACAAATCAATCTCAAAGGTAAAGCAGGCACTAAGCTGCTGACCTTGCACTCATCAGTGTTTATAGACACACTTGAAACTCTTCATAACTTGCATATCTCTTTAAACCTCTATTTCTTCCTTTTCTTCAATAGTACTCTTAAGACTTGCGTCTTCAAAAAAAGTTACTTTCACTGTTAATCTCAGGGGGGGTGGGTAAAGCAATCCAGTGTAAAACAGAGCATAATAATTAAAAAATCTGTAAAGAACATGTTTATAATAATATGTCAAAAACAAGCAACACCAATCATAAGCCTGTTCTGGAGCAAATATACTTTAGTGTACTATACAGCTCAGGTAGAGATCAAGTTGCATGTGGGTATCCATGGGCAAACGCCCACTCACAATATTAAGATAAGGTGCCTTACCGAGTATAGTAATCCTTTGGCAGATATATGTCTTTAAGGCGGCCAAATTTTCCAAATGGTCTGCGAAGGTCATCAGGCCTGCAGTTGTGATAACAGCCAAGTTACAGTTGTGTAGTGTCAAAGAACATTCTATTCTCTCTGTTATATGCAATAGGAAGCACCTCATAAACATGGAAAACAAAAAGGACTTTGCAACGAAAAGCTCATTAAAATCAGGAAAGGGAGGGGTACACTTCATTCCCTCAGAATAGCTAGACAGAACTGTATATTTACGATTTCAACTTGAAAAAAAAAAAAAAAAAAGATCAACATGCTTTTTTTTAATTTGCCAAAAAAATAGTAGAAGTCTTAAGCAAAATTAAGAATTCAGTCCTCACAAGCCTGCTAATTCTATTCCCTTTGATAAATTCCAATATTACAATGATTTGCCTATTTTATCTCTATCAATTCAATAACTATTGACAGCAGCACCAAAGGAAATCCTTCCTACTACTGATCCAGGAACAGGGAGAATCTTACCTGCAATCCCGACGAAGGTTCCTCACCAAAAGACTAGTTGGGAGGTCCCTACCACGGCCTCCATAATGACCACGAGGACTTGGGCTGCGAGTTCTTCTCCTGTAACTTCGTGGTGGCGATGGACTGTAATCGTAGCTTCTTCCCATGTTGTTCTAACAAGCCAAGAGAAAATAATAAGATTCATTAGAAACGGCACATAGCAGACACTGTTCATAAAGAAAATGAATCGAGGCCATGTAGAAAATATATCTACTAACTCAAACAGGCACCAAAGTATAAAGTTCTTCACCAGTTACTAGGGTTCCAAAAAGCGGCACTAAGCGCACGCTTCAGCGCTAAGCGTACAGGTAACCAAAAGCGGCGCGACCGCCTTGGTGGAGCAGCGGCTGCTGGCTCCTGCCTTGGCGAGGGCGCGAGGCGAGAGGCGGGAGGGGGAGCCGCTGACGCCGCCGCCGCCGAGCCTGGGACTGCCCCGCCGTCGCTACCAATGAATCTCCGCAAGACGCGCTGAGAGAGAGAGCTGCGAGAGATGGAGGAGCTGAAAAAAGTAGATCTCACCGGCTCCTTCTCCCTTCTCAGGCGGGGTGGACGCCGCTGCCCCTGGATCCACGCGCTGCGGCCCCTCTTCCCTCCTCACGCGCGTAGACGGCGACGGGAGAAGCCCGGCGGTCAGGAACGACGGAGGGAGGCGGGGCGGCGGTCTCCCCTCTGGAATCGGGAGGCGTACCTAGGGCACCGGGAGCGGCGCGGCGGGCGGTCTGTGTCTCCAGAAGCTTCCGAGGTCCGAACGCGACCGCGACGGATGTGTGAAAGACACACGGAGCGGGCGGGGCCGTTTTTGTTAGACATGGGAAACGAGATGGCGTTGGATTGGGCCGCTGCAAGTGCTCTGCGTATGCGGAGGGCCACGCTGTTGGGCTATATAGTCGCTTGGGCTCTGCGTGGGCCTATAAGATCATGGGATTAGGCCCAACATAGGGTCGAGGTCTCTGGAATTGTTTTCTTCTTCCTTGTCCGACGAATGACTCTGAGGAAAAAGTTGGATTTCTAAATCTACACTCTGTTTCTAAATGTTTGTTGCCTCGAACGACGGCGCAACCTCCGATGTAATGATTGCCCTGAAATTAAACTTTCTAAAAGTATACTACTATTTTATGTACTGAAAGTTATGTATTATGGGAGCTTTTTCTACGATTACTCCAGTTATGTTAGCTATGATATGCTACCGGTCTGTGTTGTTGTTAATAATGATATGCTACCGGTCTGTGTTGTACATTCACAGGTCAAGTTAAAAAGAATGATCAACTAAAATCTTAAAAACTTTACGTTTACAAATGGAGAGACTTTATGATTTTCCTAGTCCTACCCACTTTAAAAGTTTAAATATAAAATCTATTAAGAGACAGTTCGATACTTCAACTTCTCCATGAACCCAAAAGCCTGGTGTACCCTTAATAAGGCGAATATAATTTAACATTCACCAACCAGTTACCACAACAAGAAAACCATATGTTTCTTTCAAAACTGCTGTTATTGTTCTTCTTTACCTCTTATTATGGATGAGGCTGCGCCTGCGCAAGTGTACTTGATATAACTGTCATTATTATTGGATTGTCAAGTCTACATGATCCTTCGGTGGAAACTATATCCATATAGACCACCGTGGCTC
This sequence comes from Chrysopogon serrulatus, assembly GCA_015844335.1. Lineage (NCBI taxonomy): Eukaryota > Viridiplantae > Streptophyta > Magnoliopsida > Poales > Poaceae > Chrysopogon > Chrysopogon serrulatus. The sequence continues at coordinate 64,538 of JADLZL010006503.1, forward strand.
AGGCAAATATAAACATGCACTGTGTGCTATCAAGATAAGGTGACGTAAGATGGTTTTGTTTAGGCAAATTTTGGTGACAGACACCATTCTTTGATTGAATTAGCTGTTCAACGCCGTATATATCATTACAAAAATGGTAATTTTGCTCATGAACACCTCACATATTATTTTATCCATTTATCATATTCCAAAGGATATATAGAAGGTGGGGGAAATGTCTTATCTACCTTTGCCTTCAACCAACTGCTCACTAAATATTGTCCATAACACATCGGTCGCCCATGAAAAAGCAATTGTTGCTTCGGCTAGCACCGGCGACCAACACCTGGCACGACCACCTTGGGCGTGAGCTCCAAACACCACCGCGCGCCTACCCCTGCTGCCCCTGCCTCACCGAGAACCCAGTGTTCGGCGCAACCAACGGTCGTGTCCCCTACTGCGGCCTCAGCTCACACCATATCAACCTATGACCTCAACCAAGCAGGTGAATACAAGGTGAGCCAGTGGTCCACATAGGGGCATGAAGCCGGAGGTGGGGAGGAGGAGCAGCGGCCGACGACTGGAACGACAGCAGGCAGTGGCCGAAGATGCGCATGGAGGCGATGAGGTTTGGGGGCGGCTCGGGTAGTGGGTTTCGACTGGGTTTAAACCATGAGGGTGCTTCCTGGTCAAGAGCATTCCATTTTGGCCCTTGGGAACGTGGAGGACCATAGGTGGCTGGCTACTAGCCATGATGGCTGTGCCATGGGGTTGCTCGGGGGCGGCTCAAGGTGAGGCCAGGTAAGGAGAAAGAAAGGGTCAGGAGATAGTGGAGGCCAAGGATTGTCGTGTTGCGGTTGGATTGGGCGGTGGAGGGCTAGTGGTCACGCCATCAGGGAACTGCCCCAGGGCTGGTGGTGCCACCGAGCAACACACCCCGTAGCTGGTCGCGCCGCTTTGCCTCTTGGCCAGAGGATGAAGAAGAGGGTAAAAGCGATATTTTCTCACCTTCTCTCTTTTCGGATCAAAGAAAATAAATAAAATAATATCTACGGTGGTGAGGAACAAATTTAACTGTTCTTGTAATCACATTTGGTAAACACAAAAAATAATGGTGATAAACAACCAATTCAATCGAAAAACAGTGTCCACTAGCAAAATTTACCTTTTGTTTAAGAGAGGTGCCGAGAAATGGGAGTGAGCAGCAATGGGAAAGATAAAGATATGATGTGTGGCAGATGTCGTCTCTCACAATCAAGACAACTGAATGAACATCACATGGCGGCCACAAATCATCAAAACAAAATCTTTCCATACATCTTTTCTTCTCACGGCAGTGAGTTTTTCATATACTAGATAAATACCCCACGCGTTGCCACGCAAATTGCAGATGATTTGACACAAAATTATTTATACAAAGAAATATACAATAATAAGTTAATATTAGTGGATAATGTGGTACACTGATGTAGACAACTAAATGTACGTTAGTAGATGATGTGTCTTGATTATAATTGTAAATAATAGTTGGCTATAATTGTATCTGATAGTTGAATGACTTACATATTGAGAAAAATAGCTAGTAGGGTTTGGCTTTATATAAGAGTTTATAGATTACGTGTTTCCCACAAAAGAGCTTTTTTTTAATCCTTCTGTTTCCCTTTTATTAAGTTTGGTATAATATTGGTATATCGCAGAGTCCTTTGTGTGGAAAGGCGAATGAAAAAGCAATCTGTTTGGT